>KK901492.1:0-35683 GCA_000696445.1 Aquilaria agallochum
GGTTAAATTCCGCTGCGCTGTTTGGCTCCCGAAACCCAACAGTATTCTCATGGTGGGTCAGTCCAGTAACAAGTTCTTCAACTTGTAACCATATATAGACTACATATTTCATATTAGTCTCCACATATGCTAGTCGTTATATATCATTGAAACTCGGATCGCAATAATACTAGACTGGGGATATTTAAGAATATCATTATTCTAGGGTTACAATTATGTTTATTATGTTACGTAGAAACAAAACAACAAACATAATTGTTGGATTAATGCCTTAATAAAATATCATGACTCAATGTGCAAAAAATACAATCATCTCATGATTGGCTTCCGGGCACAACACTAGCATTCCTCCCCCTCCAGAAGGCGACATGGAGGTGCAGGACCAGTCTTCGGCTCGCGCCGACCCAACCTCGGAGCCGGCCATCAGTTCAACTCCACGAAGCCCCCTTACTGCGGCGGATACCATGGGAACTTTGGCAGGGGGCCTTTCCACTAAAGAGCTCAAGGAGCGCCGTAGAAGGAAAGGCAAGCAGGTCCCTACCGATCTACAAGAGGTCAGCGACTCCAAGGAGGATGTCACTGAAGTTCCACCAGGTTTGCCCCTTAGCCATTTTTCTATCAATTTGGGAATTTTTGGCATTTTAGATCTTATAGACGAATGGCTAAGGGATAATGTGCTGATGGAACTTCAGCGTGATTTTGTAGAAGAGCAGGCGCCTGCTGTGTGGATGGTGGAGCACGCTCAGAAGGGGCCCTTCGAGACTCCCATATCCCGAGGGACAAGGTGCCAAATGAGCCTTTTTGGACCTTCACGGAGGACATGAACTTGTTCTCCGCGAACAGCCAGAATTTGGCTCCTCAGATGGCAAAGGGCGTCCTCACCAACGGCACCTTTTAAGTCCCTCAGGAAGGAGTGCCCAAATGAGGAGGTCATCACCGCGAGGACGTCCGAACACGCTGCCCAGGTATGTTTTGAGCTTTTCAGGACTTAGAAGATTTTTCTAAGCTTTTATAGCCTTTTGACCCTTATTTGGCATCTTTCTTTTTGCAGCTCCTGGCATACAGTGGATATTTCAGAGGTTGGGCAGTGAAATAGTCTTCAGTCTGATCTTAGACCAAAGAGTCCTTGGCAAGAGCCAAGTCATTTTATGCCACCTCGGTCCTTAGCTACGGCGAGCTCAACAAGATAGCTAAACTTCAGAATGAGTTTTTGAAGAGTCAAGTGGAGCTCTCTCAGGATTTTCCCAAGAAGGTGTTTGACCTCAGTGTGAAGGTTGTCACGCAATCGTCAGCTAATGAGGCCTACCGAAAGAAGAAGGAGGAGGACTCTATAATCCTCACAAAGGCCCTTACAGACAATGCCGAACTTCAAGCTGAGGTCAACGCGCTAAAGAAGAAGAAGAATAAGAAGAAGACGAAGAAGTTGGACAGAGATGTTGCAGAGCTAAGGAACGAGCTGGATGACTTGTCTATTGAGAAGGACAAGGCCGATCAAGCAACCAAGGTTGCATTCCAAGATGGCTTCTACTTGGCTTTGCACCAAGTTCTGGCCAAGCACCCCAACCTCGACCTCTTTTTCTTGGCGAGCTTGGACATCCTCGAAGGACCTCGGTAGACATGGTCAAAGATAGAGCACCTCAATCTTCCCTTTGTTCTTCCTCCGTTGTCGATGGTTATGATATAGGAGCTTGGTGGTGAAGTAGCTCAAGATGACGAGGTCCCCTAGGCATCCAGGAACTAGAATAGGCTTTCTTTTTCCTTCTTCTTTTTCTTTGTAAACTTCTCCTTGTTGTACCAAGGCATAAATGAAATTTCCTTTTTCCTCCAAAATTTGGCTAAGTCTCAAGACATATTTCTCCTATACTATCTTCGGTACCGAGGGTCAGTTCAACCATTTTTGGTCTAGGTCCCTTGAGAAGATAGTAAGTATCCTTCATGCTTGTTATCCGGATAACCACCTTTGGCATATATAGCACCAGTTTCAGCCAATATCTTTTGGCAAAGCTTTACCTATTTTTATCAGCCATGTTCGATTGTTGCGCCTTCGGAGAAGGTGTATCACTTTTGTACATAGGTACTTACACCTTGTTCGGCTAAACTCTTTTGGTGGGACTATTTTCCTTAGAAAAATTTCTAAGTGCAGAATTTTTTCAAAGCATCTGAATGCCATATGTTCCTCAGTTCTCCACCTTCGATATCACCGAGCTTGTAGACTCCTGGCCGAACTTCATCGCGAACCAAATAAGGCCCTTCCCAGTTTGCTCGAAGTACTCCATGAGATAGTCTTCGAGGCTCAAACTCAGCCTTTCAGAAGACAAGTTCCCCTTTCCTGATTCCTTTTCGCTTGACATGCAAGTTTGCAGCGATAACTACCCTTTGCTAAAAAGCTTTTATTCTAAGCTTAGCCACTTATCTGTGTTCATCAATTAGGTCCAGCTTCATTTTCAACCCAAGGTTGTTCCCCTTTTCATTGAACACTTGTACCCTTATCAATGGTTGAACCACTTCAATAGGAATAATGGCCTCCGTGTTGAATACGAGTGAGAAAGGTGTCTCACCTCTGGCCTTTCGAGGGGTTGTCCGATAACTCCATAGCACACTAGGAAGTTCTCCTGGCCATTTTCATTTTGGTTCCTTCAATCTCTTTTTCAAAGCACCCTTTATGGTTCTGTTAGACACCTATACCTGTCCGTTGCTTTGAGGATGAGCTACTGGGGCGAAGTGCATTTTTATCCCAAGATCGGTAGTGAATTCTTGGAACCCTTTGTCAATAAACTAGGAACCATTATCGGCCACTATCACCCTCGGTATGCCGAATCTGCATACGATGTACTTCTAGATGAATTTCTGTATGTGCTTTACCAATATGGTTGCCAGAGGCTCTGCCTCAATCCATTTTGTTCAGTAATGTACTGCGACTACGCAGAACTTCACTCTTCCGGGTGCAGTTGGGAGAGGCAAATGAGGTCAATACCCCATACTGCGAAGGGGCAAGGGTAGTTAGCCAGAGTTATCCTTTCTGTGGGTAGCCTCTGGATGTTAGCGTGTCTTTGGCAATTGTCACATTTCTGGACAACTTGCCTCGCGTCTTTCTGTAAGGTGGGCCAGAAGTATCCTTGGCGGAGTAGTACTCCTGCCAGAGCGTCAGTTCCTATATGGGAACCACAGGCCCCCTCGTGGACTTCTTTAAGGACTATCTTTACATCCTCTTCACTGACACACATTTGTAGTGGACTCGCGTACCCTTGTCGGCATAACTCTTCTCCGATCAAGAAATATCATCCAGAACATCTTCGCACTTTTGCCACTTCAAGAGGGTCTTCGGGAAGCTCCAAAGTCGTAGGGTACTTTTTTATGAGATTTTTCCATCCTGTTTCTAAGGTTGCTATGCTCATTATTGCTATGCTCGGGTGACTTACCACTTCGGTGGACTTTTTCGACTTGGCCAAAGTATCTGCTTCAGTAATGTCTCGATGAGGCACATTCTCGATGTGTACCACATCGAACTCTTGGATGAGCTTTGTTACGAGGTCATGATACTTTGCTAAGGTTGGGTCTTTCACGTCGTAGTCCCCTACCATTTGTCGGACCACTACCTGAGAATCGCTGTGGGCCTTTAGGTTTCTTACACCAACTCTTCTGGCTAGGCGCAAACCTGCTATAAGGGCTTCATATTCTGCCACATTGTTGGTGACATTAAAACTGAATTTAATAGCCTTCATGGCTTCCATATCTTCGGGACCATGAAGAATTACTCCAGCTCCTTGATGTTCAGAGCCGGAGGCCCCGCCAACAAACAGACTCCACTCAGGTTCATCCTTTCCGAGGTTAGGTGGACTGTCTTCGGCAACCGGTACCTCAACAATGAAATCTGCCAATGCTTGTGCTTTTATTGCCTTCCTTGGCTCATAGATGATATCATACTCACTGAGATCGATGCACCACTTTGATAGCCTTCCCGAGTGGTCTACCATCTTCATGATTTCCCGAAGAGGCAGGTTACTTCGAATGATAATGGGGTTCCCTTGGAAATAGAGTCGTAACCTTCTGCTTGCAAGTACTAGGCCATAAATAGCCTTTTGTAACAAGGGGTACCTGACTTCGGCACCATGTAGAGACATGCTCACATAATATACTGGCCATTGCTTTGCCCCCTCTTCATTTACAAGGACCGAACTTACCACCTTTTCGGTGACGGCGAGGTAGAGTATGAGGGGTTCTCCTTTCCGTGGCTGCCAAAGTGTTGGCAAATGAGTTAGGTAGGCTTTAAGCTCTTCCCAGGCCTTTTAGCAGTCTTCGTTCCAAGGGCGCACCTCGGGTTCGAGGTTACGTCCATTTTTTCCTACTTTAGTGAGGACTTTGAAGAATAGTCGGCAGCGATCCCCATATCTAGAGATGAATCTGCTGAGGGACATGGTTCTCCCCATGAGTCTTTGCACATCCTTGGTTGTCATGAGAGTTTGGAATCCCAGCAGGGCCTTGACCTTTTCCGGATTGGCATCAATACCTCTTTTCAACACCATGAATCCGAGGAACTTACCCGCATTCACCCCGAACATGCATTTTTCAGGGTTGAGATGAATTCTGAATGTCCACAGTTGGTGGAATGTTTCCTCTAAGTTTATGATATGACTACTAAGCAGTTTGCTCTTAACTATCATATCATCGACATAGACTTCCATATTTCTCCTGATTTGGGAGTCGAAGACCCTATTCATCAACCTCTGGTACATGGCCCCTGCATTCTTAAGCTCGGAGGGCATTCTAATACAGCAGTATGTACTAACTTTGCTGATGAAGGTAGTTTTTCCACATCTTCGGGGTCCATCCTAATTTGATGATACCCTTTGAAGGCATTGAGGAAGCTAAGGAGTCCATACTCGGTGGTTTAAGTCCACCAACTAGTCTATTGGTGGTAGAGGATATGAATCCTTAGGGCAAGCATCGTTCACGTTTCGGAAGTCGATGAACATTCGGAGTTTGTCACTCCCTTATTTCGTGGCGATAACCATGTTACTAAGCCATTCGAGATATTTGACTTCCCTTATTACGTTCACCTCCATCAATTGTTGGACTTCGGATTTAACAAAGGCTTCTTTTTTTTTGGCGAACAGGCTTCATGTCAAGGCGTATCTTAAGACTATGCTGAATTATGCTAGGGTCTACCCTAGGCATGTCCTTCGGTGAGTAGGAAAATAGATCTTTGTTCATTAAAAGGAAAGATACAAGCTTTTGCTTGTCACCTTCAGCAAAATGTTTCCCCATACAGGTACTTCGGCCTGGGACAAGCTCTACATTCTCAGTTTTAATTTTTCTGAGTCACTTTTCTTTCCTTCTGTAGATTCTTCGGTCAGTGTGCCCTTCTCTCCTGAGGTCTATGTGTGTACTTTCACTGGCCTTTACCTCGCCTTTACGAAGACCTTCTGGACTTTAGCTTGATCAAAAAATATTTCTGCGTCCCTATCCTTCGTCCTGAAGGTGACCATCAGGTATTTCACATCTGATCAGATGTGAAAGTTCCCTTGAGTTTGCCTTCCAAGGATGGAATTATATGAAGAGGGGATCTCGATGACAATGAACCTGGCCATGGCAGAGGCGAACAGCTCTCCATTGTTCTGAACAGTGGTTCCCCTTAACATCAGAGGTAGGTCAATCCACCCGAGGACGGGGAGTTCGTAAGTACCTACCTCGAAGGTTGGGGATGTGACAGGTTTGAGGTCAGTTTTTTAGATGCCCAAGCTTGGCAACAAGTAGGAGAATAGGACATCGGCATTGGACCCATCACCCAGGAGCACCCTTTTACGTCCCAACTCCAAATCCTTGCCATTATAAGGAGTGGGTCATCATGTGGGTGTTAGTGTTGTGCCCAAAAGCCAATCATGAGATGATTGTATATTTGCACATTGAGTCCTGATTTTTTATTAAGGCATTAATCTAGCAATTATGGTTGTTGTTCTGTTTCTGCGTAATGCAATAAAGATAATTGTAACCCTAGAATAATGATATTCTTAAACGTCCCTAATCTAGTATTATTGTGGAGCGGGTTGCAATAATACATAACGACTAGCATATGTAGAGACTAATATGAGATATGTAGTCTACATATAGGTACAAGTTGGAGAACTTGTGTACTAGACCGACCTACCATGAGAACACTACATGGATCGTTATATGAGTGTTATAAGTGATTCTCATAGTGACCATGGTATATGCAGTCCTTCAACCTCAGGTCATCAAGGTTCCCAACATGTGAGTCACATACTTTGATACTTTCCTTTGTTGCTCATAACTGAGTGAACTTAAAGGAGGTCATTGGGTATATCACATATCATGCGGAGGGATTTGTATGATCAAGATGGGATTTGTCCCTCCTATGTAACGGGAGTGATATCTTTGGGCCCCTTGATAGAGTAAGACTTAGAAAATGCATGGCCATGCTCAGATGAGTTGATATATGATATCAATGTCATCAGTTTAAGTTGGTCTACTCGGTAATCAAGAAACCAAAGATTGGGCTATACGAGAGTGACACATTCCATGTCTCGTGCTTAGTCTTGATATCTTGGACAAAGAGACAGTGGCATATATCGGTGATGATCATAAAGGTTTAGTTGAATCATCGACAATCTTGTCACTTGGGTAGCAATGATGTGTTGCTAGACACCACTCCCTGCTTATGATCATAAATGTGATTTATGATCATTGCCAACCTGTTAAGAGCCTATTGGGTCGCACACATAGAGCTATTTGGATCATTAGAGTGCATGGGCTAATTATTTGGGTTATGGTTTCAGTTTAATTTCGTATTAATAATGGACCCAATAGTTGAACCATTATTAAGCCTGAAATTAAAGCCTAGTTGGATTAGGGCTTTGAAACCCATTAGGCCTAGAAGTTTAGTCTAATTATAAATACAACTTTTAGTGAGAAATTCATATGTCTCCTTGCCCTAGCTTCCCAAAAGGACAGCCGCACTCTTCTCTTGCAATTCCTTGGAGGACGTAAGCTAGCACTGCGAGCACAAGAAAAACGCATCTGCCGAGATGTGGTGGAAGCGCAGTGATCCCGATATGCTCGTGTGGATACCATAGAGAGCTTGAACACGTCAACTATTCAAGTTTTGTGATTCGACTCTACAGTTGAGTGAAAGATCTCAACCAAAAATTAGGTATGAAAATTTTTGAACTCCTGGTTTACCCCTTTTCACTTGGATCCTAGAGGGTTTCGGTTAAATTTTGCTGCACTGTTTGGCTCCCGAAACCCAACATGCTAGTCATAATGTATTATGGCAACCCGCTCCACAATAATACTAGACCAGGGACGTTTAAGAATATCATTATTCTAGGGTTACAATTATGTTTATTATGTTACACAGAAACAAAACAACAAACATAATTGCTAGATTAATGCCTTAATAAAATATNATGACTCAATGTGCAAAAAATACAGTCATCTCATGATTGGCTTTTGTGCACAACACTAACATCCATTTCATTCCAAACAAGTTGCATGTTTCCACTTTATTCTAAACTAGTTCTGAAAGTTTCAATTTGTTTCTGAACAAGTTGTGAAAGTTTTCATTTCATTCCAAACTAGTTGTGATTGTTTCCATTTCATTGCAAATAACTTGTGAATGTTTCCATTTCATTCTAAACACGTTGTGAATGTCTCCATTTCATTCTAAACACGTTGTGAATGTTTCCATTACATTGAAAACTAGTTGTGAATGTTTCCATTTCATTCCAAACAAGTTCTGAATCTTTCCATTTCATTGAAAACTAGTTGTGAATGTTTTCATTTTATTCCAAACTAGTTGTGAATGTTTCCATTTTATTCGAAAAAGGTTGTGAATGTTTCCATTTCATTCCAAACAGGTTGTGAATAGTTTCATTTCATTCTAAATAGGTTGTGATTGTTTCCATTTCATTCAAAACTAGTTGTGAATGTTTCCATTTCATTCCAAACTACTTGTGAATGTTTCAATTTCATTTGAAATAGGTTTTGAATGTTTCAATTTCATTCCAAACACATTTTGAATGTTTCCATTTCATTCCAAATATGTTGTGAATGTTTCCACTTAATTCCAAATGACCTTGTGAATGTTTTCATTTCATTCCCATCTAGTTTTGAATGTTTCCATTTCATTACATACAATTTTTGAATGTTTCCATTACATTCAAAACTAGTTGTGTTATGGCTCTCCTAGCGGGAAGCATTCCCAGGGATGGTAAGTCATTCTCAATTAAGCTTGGAACCTTAAGTCAAGTTTACATAGCATGAGTAGGGAAGTTTAGCAAAGTTCACTAAGTTTCGAGAATGTTAAGGCACTAAATGAGGTTCAGGGGCAAAATGGTAATTTTGTGTCTCGACAAGTCAAGCTAGGTCCTGAGTGGTTAAAATGATTTTTTATAACCTAACTTTTAAATTTAGCCCAAACTTGGTTGAAATAAACAAAAATTTACCAAGAATGACTAAGGTTCCAAAAGAATGGGGTTTAGGTGTTCCATGTCTAATACTTGGGTGGCTTGGGTTTTAAACTTAGTTTATAAGATGGTAAAGTGGGGGACGGCTGCCATAACCGGAGTTCATCCTTCACACCATCATTTCTTCTTCCATTGAAGCTCAAAATCAAGAGTTTTAAGTGAAAAGTGGAGCCACCATAAGTATATAGGCCATTGGAAGCTTGTTTCAAGTATAAAATCATGGTTTCAGAGCTTGGAAGCACATTTCCTTCTATCCCCTATTTTTGATACGAGATAATTAATGTATTCTTGATTGATTTCATGTTTACTGTTTGATTAGGAGCTTGGGTTTTGGTTAGAAGTTAGTAACTTGATGTTTTGTGCCCCTATTTGCCTGGAACTAGGTGGAGCTTTGTAGAACTTGAGTTTTTGAGAAAGGGTTGCATAAATCTTGCTTGTTACTTGGAGTTGAGGTAAGGGAGTTATGTTTTCAAATTCAATTAATGCTATTGGAATGAGTTTTCTTGATGAATTCTAGTAGTTCTAGCAATAACATTAGTTAGTGAACAAGGTTGAATTATGGTGGACTATGAGGTTTGTGATGATTGAAATTATGTTATAATAGGTCATAGATTGGCTTGTGATAGTTGGTTGTGATCTATGCAACACTTTTACATGTATGTGAGGTTTGGAGGCTATCCATGCATGTTTGATATGTTTGGAAAGTGTCCAAAGTTCATAGCAACAAAACTAGGAATTTTCTTGGCTGTCGTAGGTATTGGCGATGCATTGCCAATACTCGCCAGTACCCGCGACGCGTCGCTATTACAGGAAAAATTGGTATAATGTTACCAACTGTGGTGACATGTCCCCATAGTTAGTAATGCGCCGCCGTAGGTATGTTGGCTGAATTTTCCAAGTTTTGCTAAGAAGGTCAATAAGAGACCTAAGGGGGTTCTTAGGGTACCTTGGGGTCTAAGCATTTCGGGGGTACTCCGAGACTTTCAAAAGTGCTTCGAGACCTAGAAGTTTTCTTGAGTTTTGTAAAGTTTTATGGTTACTTGTACCATAAGTAAGAAAACTAGTTTACAAAGGATCCTAACTAGGTATCACTAGCTTGGATGAACGGTTTAGAACCCTTGGTAGCCTAGCCGTGCATTTAGCCACGATGTTGCAAGGTGAAACCCTAGTGCACCCAGTCTACAAGGTATTTATGGCGTAGTCCACAATAGTTCCACCATAATGCCCCTATACAACATAAACGGGAAAGGTTCAACTGGTGATTTATCATTAGTTAGGCTGGCAAGCTAAGCTTGCTAAAGGACAAGGCTATGCCTTGTAGTTTAAGGACAAAGATGAGGAGAGGTCTCAATGAGCAAGATGAGGAAAGGTCTAGTTTACTTGGCTAACTTGTTGGTTAAGTAACAATACTAACTACAGTCTTCCTTTGGCTACATAGCCTAGTAGCACAAGAACAAGGGCTTTTGTGAGTCACCACTAGGACTTGCATCCAAGGTGGGAGTTAGTTCAAGAAGATCTCAGTTGAGACTTGTATATAGAGTACTCTTAGTTGCCTCCATTGTCTATGTTTTAAGGAGTCCTAGACTTTAGGGTTGCTCTTAGGTGAGGCATTAGTCTACTTTATGCATGAATGCTCCCACACAGTTGTTATGTGTAGTAAACTCACATAAATGTTGATTTTTTATGTTTTGGCTATTTGAGCTTGTTTCCTTTGGAAATCTTTTGGCCAAGTCAATGGTTTATGGAATTTTGTTAATCCAAGTCAAAGCATGAAGAGCATGCATCTTGCATATTCTAGGTTAATCAACTAGTATCACGGAATTTTTAATCCACGCACATATACAGCTAGCCAATTGCATCCACCGTGAAACCAGCTGTCACAAGCTTCCTGGGCAGGGGCTAAGGATAGCCATGTCAGTTTTTCATATCAAAGCTTAGAGCGCCCTACACAGATATTTGAGCCTAAGATTGAAATGTAGTTTTGGAAGTCCATGTGCTAGACTAGTTAGTATTGACCAACATTTGGGCAATGTTGTCAGGCTTTGGTTGCAGGTTGCTACGGTTGACATTAGGTCAGCAGCTTCGAGAGGAGCTAGAGAACTTGGTGAAGGTTCTAGTGACCCAATTGTGGCAAGGCTGGATGAGATATCAAGGGTGCTTTAGGGGTTAACTTAGACTATGACCAAAGTGGCACAGGGTATGGCCACCATCATGACTAAGTTGTTTCAAGATCATGGGGATAGAAAAGTTGTCCAAGAGGAGAATAATCCACGTGAAGATCCAAAGAGGCATGCTGAACAGCAACAAGTGCCTAGGGCTCATGAACGGACAAATCATGTTCATGAGGAGGAGGAGGAGCTAGAAATTATGGAGGCTCCAAGGAGGAGGGATACCCTATATCAAATGAGGTTGTTGGAAAAGTTTAAGACCATTGACCTACTAAGTTTTGATGGGATAGGTGATCTCGATTGACCAGAAGATTGGTTATCCAGGATGAATCAACTTTTCAATTGTGGAGGTTACGAGTCCGAGCAAAGGATGGCCTTAGTACCTTTTTTTTAGAGGGAGGGCTAGTTTATGGTGGGATGATGTGATGGAGATGTTGAGATAAAGTAATAGTACTTGACCAGACCACAAGAAAAGGGTGCTCAAGTGGTCAGATTTTGAGAAGAAATTCTAACAGGAATATATTAGTGAAGTTGCACAAGATTAAGGGAGGATCCAGTTTGAGAATCTAGTGCAAGAAGAGATGTCGGTGCTAGAGTATGAGCAGTGTTACAATTCACTTATTCGGTATGCTCCTTATATGGTTGGTAATGTTGAGTTGAAGGCCAAAAAATTCTTTCAAGGTCTGAAACCTGTGCTTCAGAGATATATGGCGACAGTGGACATTAGCAGTTATCACCAAGTGGTGCAAAAGAGTTGCATAATTCTTGCTTGTTGCTTGGAGTTGAGGTAAGGGAATTATGTTTTCAAGTTCAATTAATGCTATTGGAATGAGTTTGCTTGATGAATTCAAGTAGTTCTAGCAATAGCATTAGTTAGTAGGCAAGGTTGAATTATGGTGGACTATGAGGTTTTTGATGATTGAAATGATGTTCTAATGCATCATAGATTGGCATTTGATAGTTGGTTCTAATCTATGCAACATGTTTTACATGTATGTGAAGTTTGGAGGCTATCCATGCTTGTTTGATATGTTTGGAAAGTATCCAAAGTTCATAGCAGCGAAACTGGGAAATTTCTAGGTTGTCGCAGGTATT
The DNA here is from genome assembly GCA_000696445.1 of Aquilaria agallochum. Lineage (NCBI taxonomy): Eukaryota > Viridiplantae > Streptophyta > Magnoliopsida > Malvales > Thymelaeaceae > Aquilaria > Aquilaria agallochum. The sequence continues at coordinate 11,747 of KK901492.1, forward strand.
CACGACATGTCGCCAATCATCGCTAGTACCCGCACGTGTCGCTGTTATAGGAAAAACTGGCAAAACATTATGTTGACTAAATTTTTCAAGTTTTGCTGGGAAGGACAAAGGGAGACCTATGGGGGTTCTTAGGGTACCCTGGGTTCTAAGCATTCCGAGGTTACTCTAAGACTTTCAAAAGTCCTTCGAGACCTGAAAGTTTTCTTTAGTTTTGCAAAGTTTTATGGCTACTTGTACCATAAGTAAAAAAACTAGTTTACAAAGGATCACAACTAGGTATCATTAGCTTGGGTGAAAGGTTTAGAACCTTTGGTAGCCTAGCCGTGCATTTAGGCATGAGGTTGCAAGGTGAAACCTTGGTGCACCTAGTCTACAAGGTCTTTATCGCCTAATCTATAATAGTCCCACCGTAATGGCCCTGTATAACATAAACGGGATAGGTTCAATTGGTGATTTATTAGTAGTTAGGCTCACAAGCTAAGCTTGCTAGAGAACAAGGCTTTGCCTTGTAGTTTAAGGGCCAGGATAAGGAGAGGTCTAAAGGAACCTTGATATATGCATATATTAGACCCTCAGGCTGTATGAGCTCACAGCAGGTTATAGATCTTTTCATATATGGAGTCTTTAGTAATTTTCTTGCAGGTACAATGAAGACCCTTATTGAGAATTTTTTAATTCCCTCCCTAGTTATGTTGTGCAGATTCTGAAGTTGTTGTGCCTGGTAACCACTGAGGGTTATCACCATAGTTTACTTTTGTTACAAGTATTTTTCTTAACAATCTTTATGATTCTAGTTTACTCGGGGTAACTTGTTGGTCAAGTAACAGTACTAACTATAGTCTTCCTTTGGCTGCAAAGCCTAGTAGCACATGGACAAGGACTTTTATGACTTACCACTGGGACTTGCATCCAAGGTGGGAGTTAGTTCAAGAAGATCTTAGTTGAGGCTTGTATATATAGTACTCTTAATTGCCTCCATTGTCTATGTTTTAAGGAGTCCTAGACTTTAGGGTTGCTCTTGGGTAAGGGCATTAGTCTACTTTATGTATGAATGCTCTCATATGGTTGTTATGTGCAGTAAACTCACATAAATGTTGATTTTGTATGCTTTGGCTATTTGAACTTGTTTACTGTCGAAATGTTTTGGCCAAGTCAATGATTTATGAAATTTTGTTTTATGGAATTTTGTTAATCCAAGTCAAAGCATGAACAACATGCATCTTGCATATTCTAGGTTAACCAACTAGTATCATGAAATGTTTAATCCGAGCACATATACAGCTAGCCAATTACAACCATTGTGAGACCAGCTCTCACAAGCTTCCTTGGCAGGGGCCAAGGACGACTGTGCCAAGTTGGGCGTGTTTCCATTTTAATCCAAACAAATTGTGAATGTTTCCATTTTATTCTGAACAGGTTGTGATTGTTTCCATTTCATTCCAAACAAGTTTTGGATGTTTCCATTTCATTTTAAACAAGTTATGAATGATGATATTTCATTGCAAACAAGTGGTGAATGTTTCCTGTTACCACCTCACAAAAATGGGAGAATTACAAGTGTATCATAATAGCTAAAAACCATTATATTGTGTAATTCTCACCATAGTGATTGAAGTGTGGGGGTAAAATGCATGATCAACACCTCCTTAAAAGTGTTCCAATTTGGTAACTTGGCCCCCAAGAAAAGCCTTAAGGATTGCTAGTTTGTCATGCAACCTATGTACTTTTTTGTAAGGTTTTGGAAATTTGGGTACTCAATTGTAAAACTTTCACAAAAGAAATCTAGAGAGTTATGAGAAGGATATGAATGGTATGAAAGTCCTATGGGAGGACCAAATTGCTTATGGAAGACAACTAAGGACAAAGAAAACACAAAATGGCATAAAGGACCTAAGTGTTCTAATGTAGGCCTTAAGATGTGTATGTCTATGACTTAAATCAAATGGAAGTTTTGTCGGGTTATCCCACACAAGGAGGATTACTAAATGAAGATAGGAATGGTCAAATGTTGGCCAAGAGATTAAGACTAAGAAACCATAATCTTGTGGCAAGGAAAATGACATAAGGCAAGGTTAAGACTACTTAAGTGTGTTTAGTGTACTTTTGACTTCTTAAGTAGTCAAGACCACCTTTGATTCTCTAAATTTCGGCCTCCACCAGAAAAAAAAAAGCCAGCCCTCTCCTCCACACTTCCTCCATAGCCACCATACCTTCAAACGCAAAACTACTTGCAATTGAAGTCAAGGAAGCACAACTGAAAGCTAGTTGGTCCTTTTGCTTGAGTGCGCCTAGGATCAAGCTCCAATTTCAGCATACCCATCAAGGTAAGGGACCTCTTGCTCTCATGGATTGTTTAGTATATTTTCAACCATCCATGGATCTAGGGCTAAGCTTGGAAGACAGCCATGAGCTTGATGAACCAAGCTTAGTGAGGGGAGTGCACTTATTGAAGGTTTTGTGATGTAGTGTGAAGTGCACAGTGATGGAAGAAAATTTTTGGGTTTCTAGAGCCCAAAAGTTAGTACTAACTACTATTAAAATTATCCTAAGACCAAGCATTAGATTGAGGAGGGCTTCCGTAGTGATTTATTTAAGTTTATTACATGTTTTATGGACTAATCTATGGTTATTGTTGCTATTGCATTTCATGTGTTTGTTCGTTGTGAATGGCTACTACATTTGGTTGCTATATCTTGTATATATGCATTGTGCTTTTTTTGTTTTAGTGTCTTTGGATGCAGGTTTTAATGATGGTTACATTGCCTATTGAATCCAAGTGCTACCCTTACTAAGTTTCTCAATGAAACTTACTCCCCTCAATTCGGTCACTTTAGGTCCAGCAGAAAGATCACCATCAAACTAACCTTTTTGGTTTGATTTTTGCTCTAAATTATCAGGTACTTAAACGTCCATATGTCTACTTTTGATATAGAAATTTTGGTGATTTTAGAACCACATTTGGTATGTTTGGTAATGGTACTTACTGTGTTGTGCAGCAGCTGTCTAGCATCCTATTTTTGGAGTCCATTGCATTTTAGGCACTCCTGTAACTTAAGTTGTGTATTTAGCTGATTTAAGACAATTTTTTAGTGCATGTATGCATGTTCATGTAGTGTATGTAAAATGAGACAAGAATGTGAACATTTGAGAAGTGTTTTGGCTATGTATGTGATGTGGTGCAAAGTTACCTACATGTGAATGATAGGCTGCTTATTTGTAAATTCTATTTTGGCCACATAAAGTTGCTAGATGCAAGAGAATGTAATTCATATGTGTATTGGACATGTATGGGATAGCCTTCGAGGGCTTTATCTTTGTGAATGAAGTGTTTGAATGGTTTGGAAAAATTGTATGCGCAAAATGGTCCAAAAGTTGCCAGAATTTTGACCCTGTACATAAAATTGAATATATCCCTGTGTAGAATGAATCTTGGTATAAACTTTTGGATACACCTAGAGGACATCTAGAGGTTTAACTGAGATTTGGAATTTCTGAAATTGGAGGTCTGTAGCAAACGATATGATGTTACAAAGTTGGTTAAGTTACTGTTCATTTGGTCAGAATTTTGTAACCAACTTCAAAAATCCATAACTTGGTCCATAGGTGGGCTATTGATATAAAACAAAATTCCTTGGTTTGATCTAAGTCTCTAGTTGATAATGGAGCAAACAAAATAGGGGGGTACAAGGCTAGAATGATACATTTTATTAGTTGAAGTTATAGGTGCAGTGGTTGATTACTAGAACTTAACAAGATTGCCTAAAGTGTGGTAGCGAAGATTAAGACTTGTACTAGTGTTTTCCTTCTTTGCTGCCAGAGTGTGCATGAAATGTGAATATGTGTGTGATGGTTGGACCAATATGCATGTGTTTTCATAGTGCCCAGAGGGCCACTTGGGTATGCACACTAAGGGTAGTGTTTTGATGGCCTACAGAACATTAACAATCCTGGGAGTCTAAATGCACAATTTTGGCACCATAATTGGACAACCCTGGAGTGGGTAAAAAATTTCATTCTAAACTAATTGTGATTATTTAAATTTCATTCCAAACAAGTTGGAAATGTTTTGATTTCATTCTAAACAACTTGTGAATGTTTCCATCTTAGTCCAAACAAGTTGTGAATGTTACCATTTCATTCAAAACAACTTGTGAATGTTTCTATTTCACTCCAAACAAGTTGTGCATGTTTCCATTTCATTCCAAAAAGTTGCGAAGGTTTCCATCTCATTCTAAACAAGTTGTGAATGTTTCCATTTCATTGTAAACTCGTTGATAAAGTTTCCATTTCAATCCAAACAAGTGGTGAATGCTTCGATTTCATTCCAAACTAGCTATAACTGTTTCCATTTTAGTCCAAACAAGTTGTGAATGTTTTGATTTCATTCTAAATAAGTTGTAAATGTTTTCATTTCAATCCAAACAATTTGTGAATGTTTCCATTTTAGTCAAAACAAGTTGTGAATGTTTCCATTTCACTCCAAACAAGTTGTGAATGTTGCCATTTTATTCCAAACAAGTTGTGAATGTATTCATTTCATTCCAAACAAGTTGTGAATTTCTCAATTTCATTCCAAACAAGTTGTGACTATTTCCATTTCATTCAAAACTAGTTGTGAATGTTTCCATTTCATTCCAAACAAGTTGTCAAAGTTTCATTTCATTCCAAAACAAGTTGTGAAGACTTTCATTTCATTCTAAACTTGTTGTGAATGTTTCTATTTCATTCCAAACAAGTTATGAATGTTTCAATTTTATTCTAAACTAGTTGCGAATGTTTCCATTTGATTCCAAACATGCTGGGAATGTTTCCATTTCATTTTGAACAAGTTGTTAAGGTTTCCATTTCAATCTAAACTAGTTGTGAATGTTTCCATTTCAATGCCATACAAGTTGTGAGTGTTTCCATTTCCTTCCAAACTAATTGTGACTGTATCCATTGCATTGCAAAAAAGTTGTGAAAGTTTTCATTTCATTCTAAATAGGTTGTGAATGTTTCCATTTCATTCCAAACAAGTTGTTAACATTTCCATTTCATTTCGAAAAAGATGTGAAGGTTTCCAATTCATTTCATACTAGTTCTGAAGGTTTCCATTTCATTCCATATAAGTTGTGATTGCTTCCTTTTTATTGCAAACTAGATGGGAATGTTTCGATTTCATTGTAAACAAGTTAGGAATGTTTCCATTTCAGTCCAAACAAGTTGTGAATGTTTCCATTTCATTCTAAACTTGTTGTGAATGTTTCTATTTCATTCCAAACAAGTTGTGAATGTTTAAATTTTGGTTTAAACAAGTTCTAAATGTTTAATTTTCATTCCAAAGAAGTTGTGAATGTTTTCATTTCATTCCAAAGAAGTTGTAAATGTTTCCATTCCATTTCGAACAAGTTGTGTATGTTTCCATTTCATTCCTAAATAGCTGTGAATGTTTCCATTTCATTTTATCCGACACTACTTGTGATTGTTTCCATTAAATTCGAAACTCGTTATGAAAATTTCAATTATTCCAAACTAGTTGTGAATGTTTCCATTTCATTTCAAACAAGTTGTGAATGTTTCCATTTCATTCCAGACAAGTTGTGATTGTTTCCCTTCATTCCAAACAAGTTGTGAATGTTTCCATTTCATTCCAAACAAGCTGTGATTGTTTCCCTTCATTCCAAACTAGTTGTGAATGATTCCGTTTCATTCCAAAAAAGTTATGAATGTTTCCATTTTATTCAAAACTAGTTATAAATGTTTCCATTTCATTTTATCACAAACTAGCTGTGAATGTTTCCATTACAATTGAAACTCGTTGTGAATGTTTCCATTTCTTTGCAAACTAGTTGTGAATGTTTCATTTCATTCGAAACAAGTTGTGAATGTTTGCATTTCATTCCAAACAAGTTGTGATTGTTTCCTTTCATGCCAAACTAGTTGTGAATGATTCCATTTCATTCCAAACAAGTTGTGAATGTCTCCATTTCATTCAAAACTAATTGTGATTGTTTCCATTTCACTCCAAACTAATTGTGAATGTTTTGATTTTATTCCAAACAGGTTGTCAAAGTATCCGTTTCATTCCAAATAGGTTGTGAATGTTTCCATTTCATTCCGAATAGGTTGTGAATGTTTCTTTTTTGTTCCAAACAAGTTGTGTTGTTTCCATTTCATTCCGAACAGGTTCTGAATTTTTTGTATTTCATTCAAAATAGGTTGTGAATATTTCCACTTCATTGCAAACACATTGTGAATGTTTCCATTTCATTACAAATGCGTTGTGAATGTTTCCATTTCATTCCAAACACATTGTGAATGTTTCAATTTCATTTGAAACAAGTTGTGAAAGTTTCCACTTTATTCTACGCTAGTTCTGAAGGTTTCCATTTCATTCCAAATAAGTTCTAAATGTTTCCATTTCATTCCAAACAAGTTCTGAGGGTTTCCATTTCATTCCAAACATGTTGTGAATGTTTCCATTTCATTTCAAACAAGTTATGAATGTTCCGATTTTATTTCGAACTAGTTGTGATTGTTTCCATTTCATTACAAACAAGTAGTGAATGGCTCGATTATAGTTTAAACAAGTTGTGATTGTTTACATTTCATTCCGAACAAGGTGTGAATGTTTCCATTTCATTCAAAGCAAGGTGTGAGTGTTTCTATGTTATTGTAAACTAGATATGAGTGTTTCGATTTTATTCCAAACAAGTTGTGAATGTTTCCATTCCATTCCAAACTAGTTGTGATTGTTTCCGTTTTATTCCAAACAAGTTGTGAATGTTTCTGTTTCATTCTAAACAGGTTGTGAATGTTTCATTTTAGTCCAAACAAGATGTGAATGTTTTCATTTAATTGAAAACAAGTTGTGAATGTTTCCATTTCATTCAAAACAAGTTGTGAATGTTTCCGTTTCATTCTATACAAGTTGCTATTGTTTCCATTTCATGCCAAACTAGTTGTGAATGCTTCCATTTCATTCAAAACAAGTTGTGAATGTTTTCATTTCATTGCAACTAAGTTGTGAATATTTCCGTTTCAATCCAAACTAGTTGTGAATGTTTCGATTTGATTCAAAACAACTTGTGAATGTTTCCATTTTATTCCAAATAGGTTGTGAATGTTTCCATTTCATTCAAAACATGTTGTGAATTTTTCCTTTTAATTCCAAACTAGTGATGATGTTTCCACTTCATTCCAAACAGGTTCTGAATTTTTTATTTTTCATTCAAAATAGGTTGTGAATTTTTCCATTTCATTCCAAACACATTGTGAATGTTCCCATTTCATTTCCAACACATTGTGAATGTTTCCATTTCATTCCAAACACATTGTGAGTGTTTCCATTTCATTCCGAACAAGTTGTGAAAATTTCCACTTTGTTCCAAACTAGTTCTGAAGGTTTCCATTACATTCCAAACAAGTTGTGAATGTTTTCAAATCATTCCAACCTAGTTCTGAAGGTTTCCATTGCATTCCAAATAAGTTTTGAATGTTTACATTTCATTCCAAACAAGTTATGAATGTTTCCATTTCATTCTATATAAGTTGTGAATGTTTCCATTTCATTGTAAACTAGTTATGAATGTTTTAATTTCATTCCAAACAAGTTGTGAATGCTTCCATTTCATTCCAAACTAGTCATAATTGTTTTAGTTTCATTCTAAACAAGTTTTGAATGTTTCTGTTTCATTCTAAACAAGTTGTGAATCTTTCCATTTTAGTCTAAACAAGTTATGAATGTTTCCATTTCATTCAAAACAAGTTGCAAACATTTCCATTTCACTCCAAAGAAGTTGTGAATGTTCCATTTTATTTCAAACAAGTTGTGAATGTTTTCATTTCATTCCAGACAAGTTGTAAATGTTTCCATTTCATTCCGAATAGGTTGTGAATGTTTCCATTTGATTCCAAACTAGTTTTGATGGTTTCAATTTCATTCCAAACTCGAAACTAGTTCTGATGGTTTCCATTTCATTCCAAACAAGTTGTGAATGTTTCCATTTCATTCAAAGCCAGTTGGGAATGTTTCCAATTTATTCCGAACAACTTGTGAATCTTTCCATTTCATTCTAAACTTGTTGTGAATGTTTCCATTTCATTCCAAACAAATTATGATTGTTTAGACTTCAGTGTAAACTAGTTCTAAACAAGTTCTAAATGTTTCCAATTCAATTCAAACAAGTTGTGCATGTTTCCATTTCATTCAAAACTTGCTGTGAGTGTTTCCATTTCATTCCAAACTAGTTGTGAATGTGATGCGAACCCCTTTGGTTTAATGACCGATAAACCTGCCTAAGATGTTTTTCAAGCTCCACAAGACATCAAAGAGATTGGATTTAAACCCCCACCCCTAGTTAACTTGTGATTATAAAAAATAAGTATAAGAACACAAAGAACACATGTAACTTGTGCACCGAGGTAGTCCTCAAAGAACAAAAGATAATTTCTCTCCAAATTAGCAACATTATTTCATCCAAAGGTTCTATTGTACAACCAAAATATGTGCATATTTATAGGAAAAAACTAAGGTAAAAGGCTCGGCAAATACGCAGCCTAAGTCACATAGGAAACCTAGGTTCAAAAGACTTAAGAAAACCTAGTGAAACTAGGATTCTAACACGTAATTTGCACATGTTTAATGTGTGCAGCGAATTCCCTTTGTCCTAAGTGACCTAAATCACTTCCATGGTCCTAATAACACCCTAAATAATGTAAATAAATAGGAAAATAAAATAAAATATGTTACAACACAAGATTGGCCATAAAAACCCCTAAATAGTCTTCTCGGGTGCACTTCAAGGTCTCAGAAAGGTTTTTACTAGTATCTTCAACTCAAAGCTTGAGTATTTAAGTTCCATTAACTTGATGCTTCCTCTTAAATGTTGAAAAGAGCTCTTGAAATGTTAGAGCTAAATGATCTAGCTTGTAGAAGCAAAATGGCCTCAAAACACTTCAAGTGGGCTCTAAGGGTGCAGTTGATGGGTGCCCTTGTTGTTCCTTGTCTTGCGACTTTTCTAGGCACTCTAGAATTGAGTACCAAGCTTGACCATCATCCTCATATAATGTCCTAATAGTTCTAGTAGCTCCTTGTTAATTTCTAAGTCCATTCCCCATGAAGAAGCTTGAGATAAAGGCTTGAAGTGCACTAGTGAGCTCCTAAGCCTTCTTTCTTGTCGTAGGTCCACTAGTTCTCTCCAATGGGTTCTTGCCATCCTTGGTTGTGCCTTCCTCAATCATATCAGAATGTTTATATTTTATTCCAAATAGGTTGTAAATGTTTCCATTTCATTCCAAACTAGTTGTGAAAGTTTCCATTTCATTCCAAACAACTTATGAATGTTTCCACTTTATTCCAAACACGTTGTGAATGTTTCCATTTCATTTTGAACAAGTTGTGAATGTTTACACTTCATTCCAAACTAGTTCTGGAGGTTTCCATTTCATTCTAAACTAGTCGTGAATGTTTCCATTCCATTCCAAACAACTTGTGAATCTTTTCATTTCATTCTAAACAAGTTGTGAATGTTTCCACTTCATTCTAAACAGGTTGCAATTGTTTTCATTTCAATCTAAACAAGTGTGAATACTTCCATTTCATTGTAAACTACTTGTGAATCTTTCCATTTCATTCCAAACAAGTTGTGAATGTTTCCATTTCATTCCAAACTAGTCATGATTGTTTCCATTTCATTCCTAACAACTTGTAAATGTTTCCATTTCATTGCAAACTAGTCATGATTGTTTATAGTTCATTCCAAACAACTTGTGAATGTTTTCATTTCATTCCAAACAAGTTGTGAATGTTTCCATTTCATTCGAAACTTGTTTTGAATGTTTCCATTTCATCCCAAACATGTTGTGAATGTTTCGTTTCATTCCAAACAAGATGTGAACGTTTCCATTTCATTCTAAACTTGTTGTGAGTGTTTCCATTTCACTTTACACAACTTGTGAACGTTTTGAATTAATTGTAAACTAGTTGTGAATGCTTCCATTTCTTTACAAACATAATCTGAAAGTTTCCATTTCATTCCAAACAAGTTGTAAATGTTTCCATTTCACTCCAAACTAGTTTTGAAGCATTCCATTTCATTTTAAACAAGGTGTGAATATTTCCATTTCATTCTAAACAAGTTCTAAATGTTTCCATTTCATTCCAAACAAGTTGTAAATGTTTCCATTTCATTATGAAGAAGTTGTGAATGTTTCCATTTTATTCCAAACATGTTGTTAATGTTTCCATTTCATTCCAAACTAGTTCTGAAGGTTTCCATTTCATTTCAAACAACTTGTGAATGTTTCCATTTCATTGGAAACAAGTTGTGAATGTTTCCATTCTATTCCAAATTAGCTGTGATTGTTTTTATTTCATTCCAAACAAGTTGTGAATGTTTCCATTTCATTCTAAACAAGTTGTGATTGTTTCCATTTCATTCCAAACAAGTTGTAAATGTTTCCATTTCATTCTGAACAAGTTGTGAATGTTTCCATTGCATCCCAAACTAGTTCTGAAGGTTTCCATTTCAATCCAAATATGTGTAAATGTTTCAATTTCATTAGAAACTAGTTGGGAATGTTTCCATTTCATTCCAAACTAGTTGTGAATATTTCCGTTTCATTCTAAACAAGTTGTGATTGTTGCCATTTCATTCAAACATGTTGTGAATGTTTAAATTTTAGTCTAAAGTAGTTCTAAATGTTTCAATTTCATTCTAAACAAGTTCTGAATGTTTCAATTTCATTCCAAGCAAGATGTGAATGTTTCAATTTCCTTTCAAACAATTTGTAATTGTTTCCATTTCATTCCAAACTAGTTGGGATGTTTCAATTTCATTCCAAACAAGTTATGAACATGTCCATTTCATTCTAAACTTGTTGTCAAAGTTTTTGCATTTCATTCCAAACAAGTTGTGAATGTTTCCCTTCCATTCGAAACTAGTTGTGAATGTTTCAATTTCATTCTCAACTACCTGTGAATGTTTCCATTTCATCCAAAACTAGTTGTGAATGTTTCCATTTCATTCCAAACACATCGTGAATCTTTCCATTTCTTTCGAAACTAGTTGTAAATGTTTCTATTTTATTCCAAACAAGTTATGGATATTTCCATTTCATTCCAAACAAGTTGTGAATGTTTCCTTTTTATTCAAAACTAATTGTGATTGTTTCCATTTCATTCCAAACATATTGTGAATGTGTCATTTCCATTTCATTCCAAACTAGTTGTGATTATTTCCATTTCATTCCAAATATGTTATGATTGTTTTGTTTTATTCAGAACAAGTTGTAATTGTTTCCATTTCATTCTAAATAGGTTGTAAATGTATCCATTTCATTCTAAACAAGTTGTGAATGTTTCCAATTCATTCCAAACAAGTTGCGAATGTTTCTATTTCATTCTAAATATGTTGTGAATGTTTCCATTTCATTCTAAACTAGTTGTGAAAGTTTCTATTTCATTCCAAACAACTTGTGAATGTTTCCATTTCAGTCAAAACTAGTTGTGATTGTGTCCATTTCATTCCAAACAACTTGTGAATGTTTCCTTTCATCCTAAACAAGTTGTTCGTGTTTCAATTTCATTCTATACAAGTTGTGAATGTTTCCATTTCATTCCGAACTAGTTGTGAGCGTTTCTATTTCATTGCAAACTGGTTCTGAAAGTTTCCACTTCATTCCAAACAGGTTATGAATGTTTCCATTTCATTCCTAACAATTTGTGTATGTACACACTCCAGTCGAAACTAGTTCTAAAGGATTCCATTTTATTTGAAACAAGTTATGAATGTTTCCATTTCATTCTAAACTAGTTGTGAATATTTCCAATTCATTCTAAACTAGTTGTGAATGTTTCCATTTCCTTGTAAACTTGTTCTCCTTGTTTCCATCTCATTCGAAACATGTTGTGAATGTTTCCATTTTATTCTAAACAAGTTGTGATTGTTTCCGTTTCATTCCAAACAAGTTGTGAATGCTGGCATCTCATTCAAAACAATTGTGAATGTTTCCATTTCATTGTAAACTAGTTGTGAATGTTTCCATTTCATTTGGAACAAGTTCTGAATGTTTCTGTTTCATTCAAAACTAGTCAAGATTGTTTCAATTTCATTCCAAACAACTTGTGAATGTTTCCATTTCATTTGAAACAAGTTGTGAATGTTTCTATTTCATTCAAAACTAGTTGCGAATGTTTCCATTTCATTCCAAACATGTTCTAAATGTTTTGTTTCATTCCAAACAAGGTGCAAATATTTCAATTTCATTCTAAACTTGTTGTGAATGTTTCTATTTGATTCTAAACAGGTTGTGAATGTTTCCATTTAATCGTTACTTAGTTGTGAATGTTTCCATTTCTTTCCAAAATTGTTGTGAATGCTTCCTTTCATTCCGGACATGTTGTGCGGGTTTCCATTTCACTCCGAAGTAGTTTTGAAGGTTTCCGTTTCATTTTGAACAGGTTGTGAATGTTTCCATTTCGTGCTAAACTAGTTGTGAATGTTTCTATTTCATTGCAAACAAGTTGTGAATGTTTCCATTGCATTCCAAACAAGTTGTGTATGTTTACATTTCATTCCAAACAAGTTGAGATTTTTTCCATTTCACTCCAAAGAAGTTGTGAATGTTTCAATTTCTTTCCAAACAAGTTGTTAATGTTTTCATTTCTTTCCAAGCAAGTTGTGTATGTTTCCATTTCATTTGAAACTAGTTGTGAATGTGTCCATTTCATTCTAAACAAGTCGTGAAGGTTTCCTTTCATTCCGAATAGGTTGTGCATGTTTCCATTTCATTCTGAACATGTTGTGAATGTTTCCTTTTCATTCCAAACAGGTTGTGAATATTTCCACTTCATTCCAAACAAGGTCTGAATATTTCTATTTCATTTTGAACAAGTTGTGAAAGTTTACACTTCAATGTAAAGTAGTTCTGAAGGTTTCTATTTCATTCCCAACAAGTTGTGAATGTTTCCATTTCATTGTGAATTAGTTGTGAATACTTCCAACTAATTATAAACTAGTTGTGAATGTTTCCATTTCCTTCTAAACCTGTTGTCAGTGTTTGTATTTCATTCCAAACAAGTTGTGAATGTTTGCATTTCATTCTAATGAAGCTCTGATTGTTTCCATTTCATTCAAAACAAGACGTTAACGCTTCCATTTCATTCCAAACAAGTGTGAAAGTTTCCATTTCTTTGTAAACTAGTTGTGAATGTTTCCATTTCATTCCAAAACAAGTTTTGAATGTTTCCATTTTGTTCGAAACTAGTTATGATTGTATAGATTTCATTCCAAATAGGTTGTGAATGTTTCCATTTCATTCCAAACAACTTGTGAATGTTTTTATGTTGTTGGAAACTAGTTGTGAACATTTGCCTTTCATTCCAAAGATGTTGTGAATGTTTCGTTTCATTCCAACCATGTTGTGAATGTTTTAATTTCATTGTAAACTTGTTGTGAATGTTTCCATTTCATTATAAACAGGTTGTGAATGTTTCCATTTGATTCTAAACCAGTTGTGAATGTTTCCATTTCTTTCAAAACATGTTGTGAATGCTTCGATTTAATTTTGAACAAGTTTTGCATGTTTCCATTTCACTCCAAACTAGTTTTGAAGGTTTGCATATCATTTCAAATAGGTTATGAATGTTTCCATTTCACACTAAACTAGTTGTAAATGTTTCGATTTCATTGCAGACAAGTTGTGAATGTTTCCATTCCATTCCAAGCTAGTTGTAATTATTTCTATTTCAATCCAAACAAGTTCTAAATGTTTCATTTTGTTTTAGAAAGTTGTAATTTTTTTCGTTTCGCTCCAAAAAATGTGTAATTGTTTCCATTTTATTTCGAACAAGTTGTGAATGTTTCCACTTCATTCTAAACAAGTTATAAAGGTTCCAATTTCATTCCAAACAAGTTATGAATGTTTTGATTTGAATCAAAACTAGTTGGGAATATTTCCATTTCATTCCAAACAAGTTGTGAATATTTCCAATTCACTACAAACAAGTTGTTAAAGTTTCAATTTGATTCTAAACTTGTTGTGAATGTTTCCATTTTATTCCAAACAAGTTGTGAATATTTAAATTCTAGTCTAAAAAAATTCTAAATGTTTCCATTTCATTCCAAACAAGTAGTGAATGTTTCCATTTCCATCCACACAAGTTGTGATTGTTTCCATCTCATTCCAAACTGGTTGTGAATGTTTCAATTTCTTTCTAAACAAGCTGCGAATGTTTCATTTCATTTTAAAGAAGTTGTGAACATTTCCATTTCATTCTAAACCTATTGTCAAAGTTTTCATTTCATTCCAAACAAGTTGTGAATGTTTCCATTTCATTCCAAACAAGTTGTGAATGTTTCAATTTCATTCTAAACAAGTTGTGAATGTTTCCATTTCATTCTAAACTAGTTGTGAAAGTTTCCATTTCATTCCAAACAAGTTGTGAATTTTTCCATTTTATTCAAAACATGTTGTGAATGTTTCCATTTCATTCCAAACAAGTTGTGAATGTTTTCATTTCATTCAAAATAGGTCGTGAATGTTTCCATTTCTTTCCAGCCAAGTTGTGAATGTTTCAGCTTCATTCTAGACAAGTTATGGATGTTTCCATTTCATTCCATACTAGTTCTGAAAGTTTCAATTTAATTACAAACAGGTTATGAATATTTGAGTCCAAACAATTTGTGAATGTTTCCATTTCATTCAAAACACATTCAGAAAGTTTCCATTTCAATCGAAACAAGTATTGAACGTTTACATTTCATTTCAAACAAGTTGTGAATGTTTTGATTTCATTCGAAACTAGTTGTGAATGTTTCCTTTTCACACAAAACTAGTTGTGAAATTTTCCTTTTCCCACCAAACTAGTTATGAATGTTTCAATTTCATTCCAAGCAACTTGTTAATGTTTCCATTTCATTCCAGACAAGTTGTGAGCGTTTCCATTTCATTTGAAACAAGTTGTGAAAGTTTTCATTTCATTCTAAACATGTTGTGAAGGTTTCCATTTCACTTCAAGCTAGTTGTGATTGTTTCATTTCATTCCAGGCAAGTTCTGAATGTTTCCACCTCAAGCTAAACTAGTCGTGAATGTTTCCATTTTATTCCACATAAGTTGTGAATGTTTCCGTTACATTCCAAACTAGTTGTGACTGTTTCCATTTCATTCCAAACAAGTTATGAGTGTTTACATTTCATTCAAAACCAGTTGTATATGTTTCCATTTCATTCCAAAAAAGTTGTGAATGTTTCGAATTCATTCTAAACTAGTTGCGAATGTTTCTATTTCTTTCCAAACATGTTGTGAATGTTTCCATTTCATTCCAAACAATTTATGAATTTTTCCATTTCACTCCAAACTGGTTTTGAAGGTTTCCATTTCATTTCAAACAAGTTGCGAATGCTTCCAATTTATTCCAAACTAGTTGTGAATGTTTCCATTTGATTTTGCGAATGCTTCCAATTTATTCCAAACTAGTTGTGAATGTTTCCATTTGATTGTACACAAGTTGTGAATGTTTCCATTCCAATCCAAACTAGTTGTGATTGTTTTTATTTCATTCCAAACAAGTTGTGAACATTTCCATTTCATTCGAAACAAGTTGTGATTATTTCCATTCCATTCCAAGCAAATCATAAATGTTTCAATTTCATTCCGAACAAGTTATGAATGTTTCCATTCCAATCCAAACTAGTTGTGATTGTTTCTATTTCATTCCAAACAAGTTGTGAATGTTTCCATTTCATTCTAAACAAGTTGTGATTGTTTCCTTTTCATTCCAAGCAAATCATAAATGTTTCGATTTTGTTCCATACTAGTTGTGAATGTTACCATTTCTTTCCAAAAATGTGGTGAGTTGTGATTATTTCCATTCCATTCCAAGTAAATCATAAATGTTTCGATTTCATTCCGAACAAGTTATGAATGTTTCCATTCCAATCCAAACTAGTTGTGATTGTTTCTTTTTCATTCCAAACAAGTTGTGAATGTTTCCATTTCATTCTAAACAAGTTGTGATTGTTTCCTTTTCATTCCAAGCAAATCATAAATGTTTCGATTTTGTTCCATACTAGTTGTGAATGTTACCATTTCTTTCCAAAAATGTGGTGAATGCTTCCATTTCATTCCAAACAAGTTGTGCAGGTTTCGATTTCACTCCAAACTAGTATTGGAGGTTCCCATTTCATTTCAAACAGGTTGTGAATGTTTCCATTTCGTGCTAAACTCGTTGTGAATGTTTCCATTTCATTGAAAACAAGTTGTGAGTGTTTCCATTACATTCCAAAGAATTTGTGATTGTTTCCATTTTATTCAAAACAAGTTGTGAATATTTCCGTTTCTTTCCAAACAAGTTGTGTATGTTTCCATTTCATTTGAAACTAGTTGTGAATGTGTCCATTTCATTATAAACAACTTATGAATGTTTCTTTTCGTTATGAAAAGGTTGTGCATGTTTCCATTTCATTCTAAACTTGTTGTGAATGTTTCCATTTCATTCCATACAAGTTGTAAATGCTTCCATTTCATTTCAAACTAGTTATGAATGTTTCCATTCCTATCCAAACAAGTTGTGAATGTTTCCACTTTATTCAAAACAGGTTGTCAATGTTTCCATTTCATTCCAAACAAGTTATGAATGTTTACACTACATTGCAAACTAGTTCTAAAGGATTCCATTTCATTCCAAACAAGTTGTGAATATTCCATTTCATTGTGAACTAATTGGGAATATTTCAAATTCATTCTAAACTAGTTGTCAATGTTTCCAATTCCTTCTAAACTTGTTGTCAATGTTTCTATTTCATTCGAAACAAGTTGTGAATATTTTCATTCCATTCTAATCAAGTCGTGAATGTTTCCATTTCATTAGAACCAAGTAGTGAGTGCTTCCATTTCATTCCGAACAAATGTGAATGTTTCCATTTCATAGTAAACTAGTTGTGAATGATTCCACTTCATTCGAAACAAGTCCTGAATGTTTCCATTTCATTCGAAACTAGTTATAATTGTTTAGATTTCATTCCAAACAGGTTCTAAATTTTTCCCATTCAATCCAAATAAATTGTGAACGTTTCTATGGTATTCGAAACTAGTTGTAAATGTTTCTATTCCATTCCAAACATATTGTGAATGTTCCATTTCATTCCAAACAAGCTGTGAATTTTTCAATTTCATTCTAAACTTGTTGTGAATGTTTCTATTTCATTTCAAACAGGTTGTGAATGTTTCCATTTCATTCTAAACTAGTTGTGAATGTTTCCATTTCTTGCCAAGCATGTTGTCAATGTTTCCATTTAATTTCAAACATGATGTGCAATTCACTCCAAACTAGTTTTGAAGGTTTCCACTTCATTCCAAATAAGTTATGTATGTTTAAATTTTAGTCTAAACTAGTTCTAAATGTTTCCATTTCAATCCAAACAAGTTGTGAATATTTCCATTTTATTCCAAACAGGTTGTGATTGTTTCAATTTCATTCCAAACTAGTTGTGAATGTTTCAATTTCATTTCAAATAAGTTGTGAATGTTTCGTTTGATTTCATAGAAGTTGTGAACGTTTCCATTTCAATCTAAACCTGTTGTCAAAGCTTTCATTTCATTCCAAACAAGTTGTGGATGTTTCAATTTCATTCTAAAGAAGTTCTGAATGTTTCCATTTCATTCTAAACTAGTTATGAATGTTTCCATTTCATTCTAAACTAGTTGTGAATGTTTCTATTTCATTCCAAACAAGTTGTGGATCTTTCCATTTCATTTGAAACATGTTGTTAATGTTTCCATTTCATTCAAAACAATTTGTTAATGTTTCCATTTCATTCAAAACACGTTGTGAAAGTTTCTATTTTTTTCCAAACAAGTTGTGAATGTTTCGATTTCACGCCAAACTATTTGTGAATGTTTCCATTCACGTCAAACTAGTTATGAATGTTTCCTTTTCACACGAAACTTGTTGTTAATGTTTCCATTTTTTTGAAAAGAAGTTGTAAATGTTTCCATTTCATTCGAAAGAACATGTTAACATTTCTATTTCATTCCAGACTAGTTGTGAGCGATTGCATTTCATTCAAAATAAGTTGTGAAAGTTTGCATTTCATTCTAAACACGTTAGGAATGTTTCCATTTTATTTCAAACTTGTTGTGATTGTTTCTATTTCATTCCAAGCAAGTTGTGAATGTTTCAACTTCCTTCTAAACTAGTTGTGAATGTTTCCATTTTTTTCCATATAAGTTGTGAACATTTTCATTTCATTTGAAATGAGTTGTGAGTGTTTCCATTTCACTCCAAACAAGTTACGACTATTTACATTTTATTCAAAACCAGTTCTGTATGTTTCCACTTCAGTCGAAGCTAGTTTTCAATTTTTTGATTTCATTCTAAACTAGTTGTGATGTTTCCATTTAATTCCAAACAAGTTGTGAATGTTTTCATTTCACTCTAAACAAGTGGTGAATACCTCTATTTGAAACAAGTTGTGAAATGTTTTCATTTCATTTTAATCTAGTTGTGAATGTTTCCATTTCACTAAGAACATATTGTGAATGTTTGCATTTCATTCCAAATAAGTTGTGAAAGTTTCCATTCTAATTAGGGCGTGAATGTTTCCATTTCATTCTAAACAGGTTGTGAATGTTTCCTTTTCATTCCAGAGAAGTTGTGAGTGTTTTCATCTCCTTCTAAACTAGTTTCGAAAGTTTAAATTTCATTCCAAACAAGTTGTGAATGTTTCCATTTCATTCTAAATGGTTGTGAATGTTTCTATTTCATTCCAAATATGTTGGAAATGTTTCCACTTCAATCTAAAAATTGTTTACATTTCAATCCAAAGAAGTTGTTAATGTTTCCATTTCATTCTAAACTAGTTGTGAATGTTTTCTTTTCATTGCAAACAAGTTATGAATGTTTCCATTTGACTGCAAACAAGTTGTTTCCATTTTATTCTAAACAAGCTGTGAACGTTTTTACTTCATTCCAAACAAGCTGTGAATGTTTCTTTTTCATCGTAAACAAGTTGTGAATGTTTCCATTTCATTCGAAACAAGTTTTGATTGTTTCCATTTCATTCTTGACAAGTTATGAATGTTTTCATTTCCTTCTAAACAAGTTGTGAATGTTTCCATTTCACTCCAAGCAAATTGTGAATGTTTCAATTTCAATCTAAACTAGCTGTGAATGTTTCCAATTCATTCCAAAAAAGTTATGAACATTTCCATTTCATTCCAAACAAGTTGTGAATGCTTCAATTTTATTCCAAACAAGTTATGAGTGTTTACATTTCATTCAAAGCCAGTCATAAATGCTTTCACTTCATTCCAAGCTAGTTGTCCTTTTCCATTTCATTCCAAACTAGTTGTAAATGTTTCTATTTCATTCAAAACTAGTTATGAATGTTTTCATTTCATTCTAATCAAATGGTGAATATCTACATTTTAATCAAGTTGCGAAGGTTTTCATTTCATTTGGATCATGCTGTGAGTGTTTCCATTTCATTCCAAACAAGTTGTGAATGTTTCCATTTCATTCTAAACAAGTTGTGAATGTTTTCATTCTAAACAAGTTGTGAATGTTTTCATTCTAAATAGGGTGTGATTGTTTCAATTTCATTCTAAACAAGTTCTAAATGTTTCCTTTTCATTCCAGACAAGTTGTGAATACTTCCACTCCATCCTAAACTAGTTGTGAAGGTTTCCAATTCATCCCAAACAAGTTGTGAATCTTTTTATCTCATTCCAAACAAGTTCTAAATGTGCCTATTTCATTCCGAACAACTTCTGAATGTTTCCACTTCATTCTAAAATAGTTGTGAATGTTTCCTTTTCATTCTAAATAAGTCGTGAGTGTTTCCATGTCATTCTATACTAGTTGTGAATGTTTCTATTTCATTCCAAACACATTGTGAATGTTTCCAATTCATTCTAAACTATTTGTGAATGTTTTGATTTTTTTCTAAATTAGTTGTGAAAGTTTCCATTTCATTCAAAATAAGTTGTGAATGTTTCCATTTCTTTCGAAACAAGTTTTGAATGTTTCCATTTTATTCCAAACTCATTGTAAATGTTTCCATTTCATTTCAAACAAGTGATGAATGTTTCTAATTCGTTCCAAACAAGTTGTGAATGTTTGCATTTCATTCTGAACTAGTAGTGATTGTTTCCATTTCATTCTAAACTAGTTATGAATGTTTCCATTTCATTCCAAAGTAGTTTTCAATGTTGCCATTTCGTTCAGACGAAATGGTGAATGCTTGCACTCTAAACAACTTGTGATTGTTTCCATTTTTTTACAATCAAGTTGTAAATGTTTCCATTTTATTCCAAATAAGTTGTGAATGTGTCCCTTTCATTCTAAACAAGTTATAAATGCTTCTATTCAAAATAAGTTATGAATGTTTTCATTTCATTCAAAACAAGTTGTGAATGTTTCCATTTCATTCCAAACAAGTTGTTAATGTTTTCATTTCATTCTAAACTAGTTGTGAATGTTTCCATTTCATTCCAAACAAGTTATGAATATTTCCATTTCATTCAAAACACGCTACAAATATTTCCATTTCATTTCAAATAAGTTGTGAATCTTTACATTCCATTGCAAACAAGTTGGAATGTTTCCATTTCATTCTAAACTACTTGTGAATGTTTCCATTACATCCCAAACTAGTTGTGAATGTTTCCATTTCATTCCAAACTGGTTGTGAATGTTTCCATTTCATCATAAACTACTTGTGAATGTTTCCATTTCATTCTAAACTAGTTGTGAATGTTTCCATTTCATTCCAAAAAAGTTGTGAATGATTCCATTTCATTCCAAACACATTATGATTGTTTCCATTTGACTCCAAACAAGTTCTGGATGTTTCCATTTCATTGTAAACATGTTGTGAATGCTTCTATTTGGAACAAGTTGTGATTGTTTCCACGTCATTCAAAACAAGTTCTAAATGTTTCCATTTCATTCCAAGCAAGTTGTGAATGTTTCTATTTCAGTCGAAACATGTTGTGAATGTTTCCATTTCATTCTAAACTAGTTGTGAATGTTTCCATTTCATTCTAAACTAGTTGTCAATGTTTCCATTTCATTCCAAAGAAGTTGGTAGTGTTTCCACTTCATTCAAAACAAGTTGTGAATGTTTCCATTTCATTATATACATGTTGTGAATGTTTTTGATTCTTTCCAAACTAGTTGTGAATATTTTCATTTCATTCAAAACAAGTTGTGAATTTTTTCATTTTATTCTAAACAAGTTGTGAATGTTTCCTTTTCATTCTAAGCAAGTTGTGAGTGTTTCCATTTCATTCTAAGCTAGTTGTGAATATTTTCATTTCATTCAAACATGTTACCCACTCGGTGTTGTCCAATTATTGTTCCAAAATTGTGCATTTAAACCCCCAGGTTTGGTATATCCTGTAGGCCATTGGTATAGTACGCTTGGTGTACTTACCCAAGTGGCTCTCTTGGGCACTATGTAAATACATGGATATTGGTCGAACCATTAAACACTTATACACATTTTATGCGAACCATGATATAAAGGAAGGAAAACACTAGCACAAGTCTTAATCTTGCCTACCACACAATAGGCATCCTTACTACCTTCATGTTTCCTACCACTGCACCCGAAACTTCTGCTAAAAAACTATGTTGATCTAGCTATGTACCCCTGTGCTTTCTTGATCCCATTATCAAGTAGAGTCTTTAAAAAAACTAAGGAAATTTGTTTACAACAATAGCCCACCTATGGACCAAGTTATGGATTTTGGAAGTTTGTTACAAAATTCTGACCAAATAAACAGTAACTTAGCCAACTTTGCGTTGTCATAACTTTGGCTACATTGATCTAAATGCATAAATTTCAAACCCCATTCAAACCTATAGATGTGCTCTGGGTGTGCTGAAAATTTCATGCCAATAGTCATTGTACATAGGGAGTTATAGTACTTAGAGTGTAGAGTCAAAATTCTGGTCACTTTATAACCATTTTGCCCATATGAAATTTTATAAGCATGGAGACACAACATTCACAAGGGCTAAGCCCCTCAAGGCTATTCCATACATGTCCAAGACACCTGGGAAGTACATTTCGTTGCAGCTAGCATCTTTACATAGCTAATACAAAATTTACAAACAAGTAACCCATCTTGCACACTTAGGCAGCTTGTGCATACCATCCACAAGCATAGCAAAACAACCCATAGTTGTTCACATACTTGTCGAAACTTCACATGCCTTACATGTACATGCATCCATGCACTACAAAATATTCTTCACTTAGCTAAAATATGCATGCTAGTTACAGAAAACAAAATGCACTCCAGAAAAAAGGATGATCGATAGCTGCTACGTAACACAATAAGCACCATCACTAAAAATATGAAATGTGCTCCTAAAATCACCAAAAAATCTAGATCATGACTGGATACAAGAAAGTTTAAGTACTTGAAATTTTAGATCAAAACTAAAATGAAAAGGTCAATTTGAATGAGATCTATTTACAGCACCTAAAATGGACAGATTTGAGGGGGGGTAAGTTTCACTTGGGAACTTAGTAACGGTACACTTAGGTGCTTAAGATCATGTTAGCCTTGATATTACCTGCATTCAAAGACACTAAAACAAAAGAAACACAATGCATATATCCAATAAAAAGCAACCAAATGCAGTAGCCAAACACAAACAACAAACACATGTACATGGCAACAATAAGCATTATTGGTTAATCCATAAAAAATGCAATAAACATATGCAAATCACTATGGTAGCCCTTAAGCTTAAGCTTGGTCTTAGGAGAGTTTTAACACTAGTTAGTACTAACTTTGGGCTCTAGAAACCCCAATTTTTGTTGCCATCATTATGCACTTCACACTAAGGCCGAAACCTTCACTAAGTGCACCTCCCCTCACTAAGGTTGGTTCATCAAGCACTTAGCTCTCTTCCAAACTTAGCCCTAGCTTCATGGATGTTTGAATGATATAGTAAATAGTTCATGAGAGCAAGAGAACTCCTTACCTTGAATGGATGCCGAAATTAGAGCTTGATCATAGGTGCACTCAAGTCTTAGCACCAAATAGCTTTCAATTGCCCTTTTTTGCTTTTAATTGCTTCTACCTTCAAGCTTGGAGGTATGATTGCTATGGAGGAGCTATGAAGGTAAATGTAGCTGGTGTGGGTCGAATATGGGAGAACCAAAGAAGAAATTGGCTACTTTAAGAGGCTTAACCAAGCTTTAGTGCACTAAACACCCTCAATAGCCTTAATCAAACTTTATGTGATTTTCTTTACTTCTAAACCATGGTTTCTTTGCCTTAAACTCATGGCCTACATTTAACCATCCTTATCTTGCTTTGGCTGCCCTTTCTTGAGTGGAATAACTCCAAAATGCTTCCATTTGACTTAAGTCATAAATATAAACAACCAAAGGCTTACACTAGGACACTTAAGTCCTTAAAGCCCTTTATGCTTTTATTTGTCCACAAGTGTCTTCCAAAAGCAATTTCATCCTCCAATAGCACTTTCATACCATTCATAGCCTTCCCATAACTCTCCAAAGCTCTTTCTTAAGAGTTTTGCAATTAAGTACCCTAATTTCTAAAATCTTACAAAAAAGTCCAAAGGTTGCTTGACAAACAAGCAATTCTTAAGGCTTTTCTTGTGAGCCAAGTTACCAACTCAGAACACTTTTAAATATGTGCTTATCATACCTTTTACCCCTCACACTTCAATCACTAGGGTGAGAATTGCACAAAATAATGGGTTTTCACCATTATGCCAGACTTTAAATCCCATTTTTGTGAGGTGATAACAAAACAAGTTGTGAATGTTTCCATTTCATTCCAAACAAGTTGTGAATATTTCCACTTCATTCTGATGCCCAGCAGCATCTTCGTTGGAAGACATTGTGACTTCGGGAGGGACTTCCTGAGAGGGAGAACGTCTGGAGCCTAGATTTCCCAGGGAAGTG
>KK901492.1:49214-59422 GCA_000696445.1 Aquilaria agallochum
GTGGTGATCCCGAGAGGCTCGTGTGGATACCATAGAGAGCTTGAACACTTCAACTGGTCAGGTTTTGTGATTCGACTCTACAGTTGAGTGAGAGATCTCAACCGAAAATTAGGTATGAAATTTTCGAACACCCGGTTTACCTCATTTCACTTGGATCCTGGAGGGTTTCAGTTAAATTCCGCAGCGCTGTTTGGCTCCCGAAACCCTACATCCACTTCATTCTAAACTAGTTGTGAATGTTTCCATTTCATTCTAAACAAGCTGTAAATGTTTCCATTTCTTTTTGAACTAGTTATGAATGTTTCCTTTACATTCCAAAGTAGTTGTGAATGTTTCAATTTCATTCCAAACTAGTTGTTAAAGTTTCCATTTCATTCAAAATTAGTTGTGAATGTTTCCATTTCCTGCCAAACTAGTTGTTAATGTTCCATTTCATTCCAAACAAGATGTTAATGTTTCCATTTCATTCCAAACTAGTTATGAAAGTTTGCATTTTATTTTAAACAAGTTGTAAATGTTACCATTTCATTTCAAACTAGTTATGAATGTTTCCATATCATTCCAAACAACATTTGAATATTTCCATTTCATTCTAAACAAGTTCTGAATGCTTCCATTCAAAACAAGTTTTGCATGATTCCATTTCATTCCAATCAAGTTGTGAATGTTTCCATTTCACTCCAAACTAGTTATAAATGTTTCCATTCTATTCCAAACAAGTTTTGAATGTTTCCACTTCATTCGAAACTACTTTTGAAAATTTTCATTTCATTCGAAACAATTTATCAATGTTTTTTTTTCATGCGAAACAAGTTGTCGATATTTCCATTTCATTCTAAACTATTTGTGAATGTTTCCATTGCACTCTAAACTATTTGTAAACATTTCCACTTCAATCCAAATAGCTTGTAAACATTTCTATTTCATTCTGAACCAGTTGTGGATGTTTCCATTTCATTCAAAAGAAGTTGTGAATGTTTCCATTTCATTCCAAACTAGTTGTGAACATTTCCATTTCAATCCAAACAAGTTATGAATGTTTCCATTTCATTCCAAAAAAGTTGCGAATGTTTCCATTTCATTCTAAATTAGTTGCGAATGTTCCCATTTCACTCCAAACAAGTTGTGAATGTTTCCATTTCATTCTAAACAAGTTGTGAATGTTTCCATTTCATTCCAAACAAGTAATAAATGTTTCCATTTCATTGCAAGCAAGTCATGAACGTTTCCACTTCATTTCAAACAAGTTGTGAATGTTTCCATTTCATTCTAAACTACTTGTGAATGTTTCCAATTCATTCCAAACTAGTTGTGGATGTTTCCATTTCATTCCAAACTAGCTGTGAATGTTTCCATTTCATTTCAAACAAGTTTTGAATGTTTCAAATTTATTCCAAACTAGTTGTGAGTGTTTCCATTTCAATCCAAATAAGTTGTGAATGTTTTCATTTTATTTCAAACTCATTGTGAATATTACCATTTCATTCCAAACTAGTTGTTAATGTTTCCATTTCATTCTAAACAAGTTGTGAATTTTTTTATTTCATTCCAATCAACTTGTGAATATTTCCATTTTGTTCCAAACAAGTTGTAAATATTTCCATTGCATTCTAAACAAGTTGTGAATGTTTTCATTTCATTCCAAACAGGTTGTGAATGTTTCCATTTGATTTTAAACAAATTGTGAACGTTTCCATTTCATTCTAAACTAGTTTTGAATGTTTACATTTCATTCCAAATAAGGTGTGAATGTTTCCATTACATTCGAAACTAGTTGTCAATGTTTCCATTTCATTCAAAACATGTTATGAATTTTTCCATTATACTCTAAACTAGCTGTCAACGTTTCTATTTCGTTCCAAACTACTTGTGATTGTTTCCATTTCAATCCAAACAAGTTGTGAATGTTTCTATTTCATTTCAAACTAGTTGTGAATGTTTCCAATTCATGGTAAACTAATTACAATTGTTTCCTTTCTTTCCAAACAAGTTGGGAATGTTTCCATTTCATTGAAAACTAATTATGAATGTTTCCATTTCATTCCAAACAAGTTGTTAATGTTTCCATTTCATCCTAAACTGGTTGTGAATGTTTCCATTTCATTCCAAACTAGTTGTGAATGTTTTCATTTCATTCTAAACAAGTTGTTAACGTTTCCATTTGATTCCAAACTAGTTGTGAATGTTTCCACTTTACTCGAAAGAGGTTGTGAATGTTTCCATTTAATTCGAAAGAGGTTGTGAATGTTTCCATTTCATTCTAGGCATCTTGTAAATGCTTCCATGTCTTTCCAAAGAAGTTGTGAATGTTGCCATTTCATTCTAAACAAGGTGTGAATGCTTCCATTCTGAATAAGTTGTGAATCGTTCAGTGTCATTCCAAAAAGTTATGAATGTTTCGATGTCATTCCAAACAAGTTGCAAATGTTTCCATTTCATTCAAAACTAGTTGTGAATATTTCCATTTTATTCCAAACAAGTTGCGAATGTTTGCATTTCATTGCAAAGAAGTTTTGAATGTTTGCATTTCATTCAAAAAATTGTTTAAATGTCTCCAACTCATTCCAAACTGGTTATGCGTGTTTCTATTTCATTCCAAACTAGTTCTAAATGTTTCGATTTCATTCTAAAAAAGTTAGAAATGTTTCCATTTCATTCCAAACTTGTTGTGAATGTGTTTATTTCCTTCTAAACAAGTTATGAATGTTTCTACTTCATTCTAAACAAGTGGTGAGTGCTTGTATTTTAAGTTGTGAATGTTTCCATTCCATTCCAAACTAGTTGTGAAAGTTTACATTTTATTCTAAACAAGTTGTAAATGTTTTCCTTTCATTCCAAACTAGTTGTGAATGTTTCCATTTCATTCCGAACAAGTTGTGAATATTTCCATTTCATTCTAACCAAGTTGTGAATGCTTCATTTCAAAACAAGTTGTGTATGTTTCTATTTCATTCCAATCAAGTTCTACATATTTCCATTTCATTCCAAACAAGTTTTCAATGTTTCTATTTCATTCCAAACCAGTTCTAAATGTGTCCATTCCATTCCAAACAAGTTATGAATGTTTCCATTTCATTCGAAACTAGTTGTGAATGTTTCTATTCGATTCCAAACTAGTTGTGAAAGTTTACATTTTATTCTGAACATGTTGTAAATGTTTAAATTTTATGCCAAACTAGTTGTGATGTTGCCATTTCATTCCAAATAAGTTGTGAATATTTCCATTTCATTCTAAACAAGTTATGAATGCTTCCATTCGGAACAAGTTGTATATGTTTCCATTTCATTCCAATCAAATTGTGCATGTTTCAATTTCATTCCAAACAAGTTGTAAATGTTTCCAATTCATTCCAAACCATTTCTAAATGTGTCCATTCCATTCCAAACAAGTTCTGATTGTTTCCATTTCACTCGAAACTAGTTGTGAATATTTCGATATCATTCGAAACAAGTTATAAGTGTTTTTATTCATTCCAAACAAGTTGTGAATGTTCCCATTTTACTCTAAACTATTTGTGAATGGTTCTATTTTAGTCTACACTATTTGTAAATGTTTCCATTTCAATCAATCAAGTTGTGAACATTCCCATTTCATTCCAAAACAGTTATGAATGTTTCCATGTCATTCCAAACTAGTTGTGAATGTTTCCATTTCAATCCAAACAAGTTATGAATGTTTCCACTTCATTCCAAACAAGTTATGAATGTTTCCACTTCATTCCAAGGAAGCTGTGAATGTTTCCATTTCACTATAAACTAGTTGTCAATATTTTCATTTCATTCCAAACATGTCGTTAAGGTTTACATTTCATTCTAAACAAGTTCTTAATGTTTCCATTTCATTCCGAACAAGTTGTGAATGTTTCCATTTCATTGCAAACAAGTCATGAATGTTTCCATTTCATTTCAACCAAGTTGTGAATGTTTCCATTTCATTCTAAACTAGTTGTGGGTGTTTTCATTTTATTCCAGGCTAGTTGTGAATGTTTCCACTTCATTCCAAACTAGTTGTGAATAGTTCATTTTCATTCAACAATAGGGGTGAATATTTCCATTTGATTCCAAACAGATTTTGACTATTTCATTTCATTCAAAACTAGTTGTTAATGTTTCAATTTCATTTCAAACAAGTTTTGAACGTTTCCAATTAATTCCAAACTAGTTGTGAATGTTTTCATTTCATTCCAAACTCATTGTGAATATTACAATTTCATTCCAAACTAGTTGTTAATATTTTCATTTCATTCTAACCAAGTGGTGAATTCTCGCATTCTAAACAAGTTGTGAGTGTTTTTATTTCATTCTAATTAACTTGTCAATGTTTCCATCTCATTCCAAACAAATTGTGCATGCTTTCATTCCAAACAAGTTGTAAATGTTTTCAATTCATTCCAAACAGGTTGTTAATGTTTCCATTTCATTCCAAACAAGTTGTGAATGTTTCCAATTCATTCTAAACTAGTTCCCAAAGTTTACATTTATTTCCAAACAAGTTGTGAATGTTTCCATTTCATTTGAAACTAGTTGTGAATGCTTCCTTTTTATTCCAAATAAGTTGTGAATGTTTCCATTTCATTCTAAACTAGCTGTGATTATTTCCATTTCATTCCAAACTAGTTGCGTTTGTTTGCATTGAATTCTAAACTTTTTTTTTATGTTTCCATTTCATTCCAAACAAGTTGTGTATGTTTCCATTTTCTTTCAAACTAGTTGTGAATGTTTCCATTTCATTGTAAGTTAGTTGAACTTGTTTCCTTTCTTTCCAAACATGTTGTGAATGTTTCCATTTCATTCAAAACTAGTTGTGAATGTTTCCATTTCATTCCAAACAAGTTATTAATGTTTCCATTTCAGTCCAAACAGGTTATGAATGTTTCCATTTCATTCCAAACTAGCTGTGAATGTTTCCATTTCATTCGAAATAAGTTGTAAATGTTTTCATTTCATTCTAGACATGTTGTGAATGTTTCCAAGTCTTTCAAACTAGTTGTGAATGTTTCCCTTCTGTTCAAAACAAGTTGTGAATGTTTCCATTTCATTCTGAACATGGCGTGAATGCTTCCATTCTAAACAAGTTGTGGATGTTTCCCTTTCATTTCAAATAAGTTTTGAATGTTTCCATTTCATTCCAAACAAGTTGCAAATGTTTCCATTTCATTCCAAACAAGTTGAGAATGTTTCCATTTCATGCCAAACAAGTTTTGAATGTTTCCATTTCATTCCAAACAAGTTTTGAATGTTTCCATTTCATTCCAAACAGTTTTTGAATGTTTCCAATTCATTGCAAACTGGTTATGAAAGTTTCCATTTCATTCCAAACTAGTTTTCAATTTTTTGATTTCATTCTAAACAAGTTATGGATCGTTCCATTTCATTCCAAACTTGTTGTGAACATTTCCATTTCCTTATAAACAAGTTATGAATGTTTCCATTTCATTCAAAACTAGTTGTGAATGTTTCCATTTTATTCCAAACTAGTTGTGAATGTTTCCACTTCATTACAAACAAGTAGAGAATGCTTGCATTCTAAACAAGTTCTGAATGTTTCATTTTATTCCAAACTTGTTGCGAGTTTCCATTTCAATATAAACTTGTTGTGAATGTTTTCATTTCATTTCAAACAAGTTGTGAATATTTCTATTTCATTCTGAAGAAGTTGTGAATGTTTCCATTTCATTCCAAACTAGTTATGAATGTTTTCATTTTATTCCAAACTAGTTGTGAATGCTTCCATTTCTTTGCAAACTTGTTGTTAATGTTACCATTTCATTCCAAACTAGTTATGAATGTTTTCATTTATTTCTAAACAAGTGGTGAATGCTTGTATTCAAAACAAGTTGTGAATGTTTCCATTTCATTCCAATTAACTTGTGAATGTTTGCATTTCATTCCAAGTTAGTTGTGAATGTTTTCATTTCATTCTAAACAAGTTGTGAATGCTTCCATTTTAAAAAAGTTGTGATTGTTTCCATTTCATTGCAATCATGTTGTGAATGTTTCCATTTCATACCAAAAAGGTTTTGAATGTTTCTATTTCATTCTGAAGTAGTTTTGAATGTTTTCAATTGATTCCAAACAAGTTGTGAATGTTTCCATTTTGTTTGAGACTAGTTGTGAATGTTTCCATTTCATTCCAAACAAATTGTGATTGTTTGCATTTCATTCTAAACTAGTTTTGAATGTTTCCATTTCATTCTAAACTAGTTTTGAATGTGATATGATAAGTGAATGCACAACTGTTGAGTGGCTCTTTGAAAAGACAAAAGGCTAAGGAGCTTTCTAGTGGACTTCAAGATTTTGTCTTAAGCTTCGTCATGGACAATGAACTTGGAATTTCACAAGGAGCTATTGTAACTGACAAGACATCATATGATGATGATGGTCAAACTTGGTACTCAATTTTAGAGTGCCTAGACAAGTCACAAGACACGATGCAACAAGGGCACCAATTAAGTCCACCTTTAGAGCCCCTTTGAAGTGTTCAAGAGCCATTTCATTCCATAAGCTGAATCCTTTAGCTATGAACTTTCAAGACCTCTTTTTAACATCTAAGAGAATGTCTCAAGCCAATGGAACTTAATTATTGAAGCTTGAAGTTAAAGACACAAGCAAGAACCCTAAGGAGCCCTTAAGTGCACCAAATAAGACTATTGTGGGGTTTTTAGGGCCAATCTTGTGTTGTAATGTATTTTATTTTATATTTCTATTTATTTACATTATTTAGGATGTAATTAGGGCCATGGAAGTGATTCAGGTCACATATGATAAATGGCATACGCTGCACACCTTAAACATGTGTTAAAAGGGTGTTAGAATCCTAATTTGACTAGGTTTTCTTAAGCATGTTGTACCTAGGTTTCCTATGTGACTTTGGGTACAAATTTTGCTGAGTCTTTTACCCTAGTTTTGGCCTATAAATAGGCACAAATTCTAGTTGTAAAACACAGATTTTATATGAGATAATATTGCTACTTTGAAAAGAAATTCTCTTTTGTTCTTTACGCACTACCTTGGTCCGCAAGTTGCTTGTGTTCTGGGTTTTCTTCTACTTCATGTTTCTAATCACAAGTTGATTAGGGGTGGGGGTTTAAATCCAGTCTCTTTGATATCTTGTGGACCTTGAAAAACATCTTGGACGGGTTTCTTGGTCATTATACCAAAGGGGCTCGCATTAGAATGTTTCCACTTCACTTTAAACTATTTCTGAATGTTTCCAGTTCATTGTAAACAAGTTGTGAATATGTTGATTTCATTTCAAACTAGTTCTGAATGTTTCCATTTCATTGTAAACTAGTTGTGGATATTTCCTTCCATTCAAAATAAGCTGTGAATGTTTCCATTTCATTCAAAACTAGTTGTGAATGTTTCCATTTAATTATAAACAAGTTATGAACGCTTCCATTTCATTCGAAACAAGTTATGAATATTTTATTGCATTCAAAACTAGTTGTGAATGTTTCCATTACATTCCAAACAAGTTGTGAATGTTTCCATTTCATTCCAAATAAGTTGTGAATGTTTCCATTTTATTCCAAACAAGTTGTGAATCTTTCCACTTCATTCCAAACAAGATTTGAATGTTTCTATTTTATCCCAAACTGGTTATGAATGTTTCCATGTCATTGCAAACTACTTGTGAATGTTTCCATTTCATTATAAA
Organism: Aquilaria agallochum; assembly: GCA_000696445.1. Taxonomy (NCBI): domain Eukaryota; kingdom Viridiplantae; phylum Streptophyta; class Magnoliopsida; order Malvales; family Thymelaeaceae; genus Aquilaria; species Aquilaria agallochum. Next base: position 56,875 of record KK901492.1, read on the forward strand.
CAAGTTATGAATGTTTCATTTCACTACCAATTGTGAATGTTTCCATTTTATTTTAAAGAAGTTATCAATCTTTCCATTTTAGTCCAAACAAGTTGTGAATATTTCCATTTCATTCCAAACTACTTATGAATATTTACACTACATTCCAAACAAGCAGTGAATGCATGCATTCTAAACAAAATGTGAATGTTTCCATTTTATTCCAATCAACTTGTGAATGTTTGCATTTCATTCCAAATAAGTTGTGAAGGTTTCCATTTCATTCAAAACAAGTTGTGAATGTTTCCATTTCATTCTGAACTAGTTGTGATGTTTCCATTTTGTTCCAAACAAGTTGTGAATGTTCCCACTTCATTTGAAACTAGTTGTGAATGTTTCCATTTCAATTCAAGCAAGTTGTGAATTTTACATTCCTTTCCAAACTAGTTGTGAATGTTTTCATTTCAATCCAAACAAGTTTTAAATGTTTCCATTTAACTCAAAACTAGTTGTGAATGTTTCCATTTCACTCCAAACATGTTGTGAATGTTTCCATTTCATTCCAAATAACTTGTGAATGTTTTCACTTCATTCTAAACTAGTTGTGAATGTTTCCATTTCATTCCAAACAAGTTGTAAATGTTTCCACTCCACTCCAAGCTAGTTGTGAATGTTTCTATTTTATTCCAAACAAGTTATGAATGATTCCACTTCATTGTAAACTAGTTGTGAAAGTTTCCTTTGTTGCCAAACAAGTTGTGAATGTTTCCATTTCATTTTCAACTAGTTGTAAATGTTTTCATTTTATTTTAAACAAGTTGTGAATGTTTCCATTTCATTCTAAACAAGTTGTGAATGTTTCCTTTTCATTCAAAACAAGTTGTGAATGTTTTCATTTCAGTCCAAACTAGTTGTGAATGTTTCCATTTCACTCCAAACTTATTGTGAATGTTACCATTTCATTCGAAACTAATTGTGAATGTTTCCATTTCATTCTATGCTAGTGGTGAAAGCCCGCATTCTAACCAAGTTGTGAATGTTAGCATTTCATTCCAATCAACTTGTGAATGTTCGCATTTCATTCCAAACAAGTTGTCAATGTTTGGATTTCCTTCTAAACATGTTGTGAATGCTTCTATTCTTAACAAGTTATGAATGTTTCCATTTTATTCCAAATGAGTTGTGAATGTTACCATTTCATTACAAACTAGTTGTTGATGTTTTAATTTCATTTTAAAGAAGAGGTGAAAGCTCGCATTCTCAGCAAGTTGTGAATACTTCCATTTCATTCTAAACAGGTTGTGAATGCTTCCATTCAAATAAGTTGTGAATGTTTCCATTTCATCCCAAAGAAGTTGTGAATATTTCCAATTCACTCTAAACAGATGGTGAATGCTTCCATTCAGAACAAGTTATGAATGTTTCATTTTCTTTCCAAATAAGTTGTGAATATGTCCATTTTGTTAGTATTGTGCCCAAAAAGCCAATCATGAGATGATTGTATTTTTGCACATTGAGTCATGATATTTTATTGAGGCATTAATCCAGCAATTATGTTTGTTGTTTTGTTTCTGCGTAACGTAATAAGCATAATTGTAACCCTAGAATAATGATATTCTTAAACGTCCCTAGTCTAGTATTATTGTGGAGCGGGTTGCAATAATACATAATGACTAGCATATGTGGAGACTAATATGAGATATCTAGTCTACATATGGGTACAAGTTGGAGAACTTGTGTACTGGACCGACCCACCATGAGAACACTTCATGGATCGTTATATGAGTGTCATAAGTGATTCTCATAGTGATCATGGTATATGTAGTCCTTCGACCTAAGATCAACAAGGTTCCCTACATGTGAGTCACATACTTTGATACTTTCCTTTGTTGCTCGTAACTGAGTGAACTTGAAGGAGGTCATTGGGTATGTCACATATCATGCGGAGGGATTTGTATGATCAAGATGGGATTTGTCCCTCCTATGTAACGGGAGTGATATCTTTGGGCCCCTTGATAGAGTGAGACTTAGAAAATGCATGGCCATGCTTCGATGAGTTGATATATGATATCAATGTCGTCAGTTTAAGTTGGTCTACTCGGTAATCAAGAAACCAAAGATTGGGCTATACGAGAGTGACACATTCCATGTCTCGTGCTTAGTCTTGATATCTTGGACAAAGGGACAATGGCATATATCGGTGATGATCATAAAGGTTTAGTCGATTCACCGACAATCTTGTCACTTGGGTAGCAATGATGTGTTGCTAGACACCGCTCATTGCTTATGATCATAAATGTGATTTATGATCATTGCCAACATGGCAAGAGCCTATTGGGTCGCACACATAGAGCTATTTGGATCATTAGAGTGCATGGGCTAATTATTTGGGTTATGGTTTCACTTTAATTTCGTATTAATAATGGGCCAAGGAGTTGAGCCATTATTAAGCCCGAAATTAAATCCTAATTGGATTAGGGCTTTGAAACCCATTAGGCCTGGAAGTTGAGTCTCACTATAAATACAACTTTTAAGTGAGAAATTCGCAGGTCTCCTTGCCCTAGCCTCC
>KK901492.1:61474-76478 GCA_000696445.1 Aquilaria agallochum
TAGGATACCATAGAGAGCCTGAACACGTCAACTGTTCAGGTTTTGTGATTCGACTCTACAGTTGAGTGAGAGATCTCAACCGAAAATTAGGTATGAAATTTTCGAACACCCGGTTTACCCCGTTTCACTTGGATCCTGGAGGGTTTCGGTTAAATTCCGCTGCGCTGTTTGGCTCCCGAAACCCAACACATTTCATTCCAAACTAGTTGCGAACATTTCCATCTCATTCTAAACAAATTATGAATGTTTCTATTTCATTCAAAACTAGTTGTGAAAGCTTGCATTTCCATCTAAACAAGTTACAAATGTCTCCATTTCATTCCAAACTAGTTGTGAATTTTACCACTTCATTCTAAAGCAGTAGTGAATACATGCATTCTAAACAAGTTGTGAACATTTCCATTTCATTCTGATCAACATGCGAATATTTACATTTCACCCCAAACAAATAGTCAATGTTTCCATTTCATTCTAAATGGGTTGTGAGTGCTTCCATTCAAACCAGGTTGTGAATGTTTCCGTTTCATTCCAAACAAGATGTGAATGTTTCCATTTCATTTCAACCAAGTTGTGATTGTTTCATTTCATTGTAAACTAGTTTTGAATCTTTCCATTTCATTTCAAACATTTTGTGAATATTCCCTTTTCATTCGAAACTAGTTGTGAATGTTTCCATTTTATTCCAAACAAGTTGTGAATGTTTCCATTTCGTTCTAAACTAGTTGTGAATGTTTCAATTTCATTACAAAAATAGTTGTGAATGTTTTCAGTTCATTCTAAACTATTTTTGAATGTTTCCTTTTGATTCCAAATAAGTTGTGAATGTTTCCATTTCATTGTAAAATAGTTATGAATGTTTCTTTTCATTCCAAACAGGTTGTGAATGTTTCTATTTCATTCTAAACTAGTTGTGAATGTTTTCATTTCATTCCAAACACGTTATGAATGTTTCCATTTCATTTGAAAGTAGTTGTGAATGTTTCTAATTCAATCCAAAATAGTTGTGAATGTTTCCATTTCATTCCAAACTAGTTGTGAATGTTTCCATTTTGTTCAATACAAGTTGTGAATGTTTTCATTTCATTCCAAAGAAGTTGTTATTGCTTCCATTTTATTCCAAACAACTTGTTAATGTTTCCATTTGATTGCAAACATGTTGTGAATGTTTCCATTTTATTCTAGACATGTTGTGAATGTTTCCATTTCATTCCAAACTAGTTGTGAATGTTTCCATTTTGTTGGAAATAAGTCGCTAACGATTTGATTTCATTCTAAACTAATTGTTGGTGTTTCCATTTCATTCTAGACATTTTGTCAATGTTACCCAGTCTAGGGTAGTCCAGTTATGTTGCCAAAATTGTGCATTTAAACTCCCAGGTTTGGTGTGTCCTATAGGTCATCAGAACAACACCCTTAGCATACATACTCAAGTGACCCTCTTGAGCACTATGTAAATACAGGCATATTGGTCTAACCATAACACACATATTTACATGTATGGACACTATGGCAGCTAAAAAGGAAAACACTAGCACAAGTCTTAGTTTTGGCTTCCACACATTAGAAAATCTTGTTAAGTTCTAGTGACAAGTTACTGCACTTGTAAATTCCACAAATAAACTGTATCATTCTAGTCACATATCCCCATGTTTTCTTTGCTCCATTACCAAGTAGAGACCTAGAGCAAACCAAAGAATTTTGTTTTACATCAATAGCTCACCTATGGACCAAGTTATGGATTTTTTAACTTGGTTACAAAATTCTGACCAAATGAACCGTAAAACTTAGCCAACTTTGCAAAGTCTTATCTTTAGCTACAAGGCTCCAAATTCTAAATACTAGTTTAACCTCTACACTTAATTCATAAGGAGAAAACCCTCCAAAGCTATCCCATATATGTCCATTACACATAGGAATTACATTCCCTTGCTTTTAACAACTTTATGTGATCAAAACAGAATTTACAAGTAAGCCGCCCATCATTCACACTTAGGCAGCTTTGCACCACATTACTTACATAGCCTCAACATTACTCAAATCTTTACATACTTGTCTCATTTTACATAGCCACAACAAATAACACAATGCATGTATGCAATATATAGCAACCAAATGCAGCAGCCATTCACAACCAACAAACACATGAAATGCAGTAGCAACATATACCACAGCTTAGTCCATAAACACATAATAAACATAACCAAATTGTTAGTGTTGTGCCCAAAAGCCAGTCATGAGATGATTGTATTTTTGCACATTGAGTCATGATATTTTCTTAAGGCATTAATCCAGCAATTATGTTTGTTGTTTTGTTCCTGCNGTGGATACCATAGAGAGCCTGAACACGTCAACTGTTCAGGTTTTGTGATTCGACTCTACAGTTGAGTGAGAGATCTCAATCGAAAATTAGGTATGAAAATTTTCGAACACCCGGTTTACCCCGTTTCACTTGGATCCTGGAGGGTTTCGGTTAAATTCCGCTGCCATGTTTGGCTCCCGAAACCCAACACCCCACACATCAATCACTATGGTGAGAATTAAACAATATAATGGTTTTTAGCCATTATGACACACTTTTGATTCTCCCATTTTTGTGGGGTGATAACAGTCAATGTTTCCATTTCACTACAATCTAGTTGTGAATGTTTCCATTTCATTCTAAACTAATTGTGAATGTTTCCTTTTCATTGTAAACTAGTTGTGAATGTTTCCATTTCATTGCAAACTAGTTGCGAATGTTTCCATTTCATTTGAAACAAGTTGTTAATGTTTTCATTTCATTCCAAACAAGTTGTGAATGTTTCCACTTCATTCAAAACTGGTTGTGAATTTTTCTATTTTATTCCAAACTGGTTGTGAATGTTTCCATTTTATTCTGAACAAGTATGTGACTACTCCAAAAGGTCTTACAGCCTTTCTGATGTCTAACGTTAGGCCTCTGATAAATCTTTTGGCCTTTAACTCCTCTAGTCGATGATACTGAGGAGCATGCCTCACCAACTGATTGAATTTGTGCTCATACTCTAGGACACTGAGATTGTCCTTCCTTAGAGCATCTAATTTAGCTTGCTTCATATCCTTAATGACATCACTGATGTACTGCTCTTGGAATAGCTGGGTGAACTCTAGCCAAGTCATTTCCATGTCTTCTCTTGGCCTTCTGCCCCTTTAGACAACATATCTATCTTTGGTGCTCCTTCACTAGATCTTTGCACTGCCTACCAGATTGTAGGTAGCCATTGACACTTTCTTGGTCGAGCTGAGTGGCATCCTCTCAAACATTTCTTCAATGAATATTAACCATTCCTCAGCTATCTCCGGCCTAGCTCTTCCATCAAACTGTGGAGCTCTTAGGCCTTGGAACCTCTCCAACAGTCTGACTTCTTTTAGGCCTTCTAGATCCTCTGATCTATGTCTCTTGGATCTCTGAGAGCCCTCTGTATGGTGATGCTCTCTATGATCTCTCTACCTTCTCCTGGATCTTTTCTCATGGCCTTCTTGAATCTCATTCCTAGTGGAGGAATGGTTATAGACTGAGTGATTAGTCTTAGATACCTAACCAATCTCAGACCTTAGCCTTCTTCCTCTTGGATTTCTCCCATCTTCATCTTCCTCCTCAATGGTCTCATCATTTGTGCCCTCAGATGTGTTCCTAGTATCCTCTTCTGGTTACTGCTGTGCATCCTAAACTGGTTCTGCTAGAACTACTTGGACTCTTTGCTGTTGTGCTTGAATCAGCCTTACTAAGTTCTCATTCATTAGAGCTAAGTTCCTCTGAAGCTTTAATCAAACGTGAGGCACTTTAGGGTTTGGTACCCCTTGTTGCCCCTAATTCCCTCTATTCTATCCATTTCTTTATTGCCCAAAGTCCATAGAAGGCCTTTAGGGTGGTTCCCCTCTCCTTGTGGCAACCATGTTTACTTCCTACATTGATGATTCACAATAAGGCACATATAAATATCATAGGTATTACAAATGGTACTTGACACTAGCAGCTGACCAAACTGAGTTCATGTATGTAGATGCATGTAATGCAACTATATGTTATGTACCCGTATAAACCATGCTCTGATACAAACATCTGTTACCCACTCCAAGGTAGTTTAATTATGGTGCCAAAATAATGGATTTAGACTCCCAAGATTGGTAATGTTCTGTAGGCAATCAGAACACTACCCTTAATGTGCAAAACCAAGTGACCCTCTTGGGCACTATGTAAACACAAGCATATTGGTCCAACCATCACACACATATTCACATTTCATGCACACCATGGTAGCAAAGAAGGAAAACACTAGCACAAGTCTTAATCTTAGCTACCACACATTAGGCAGTCTTGTTAGGTTCTAGTAACTAGCCACTACACCTGTAACTTCCACTAATAAACTGTATCATTCTAGCTTATGGCGCCAAAATTATGGATTTAGACTCCCAAGATTGGTAATGTTCTGTAGGCAATCAGAACACTACCCTTAATGTGCATAACCAAGTGGCCCTCTTGGGCACTATGTAAACACAAGCATATTGGTCCAACTATCACACAGATATTCACATTTCATGCACACCATGGTAGCAAATAAGGAAAACACTAGCACAAGTCTTAATCTTGGCTACCACACATTAGGCAGTCTTGTTAGGTTTTAGTAACCAGCCACTGCACCTGTAACTTCCACTAATAAACTGTATCATTCTAGCTAGGTAACCCCTATTTTCTTTACTCCATCATCAATTTGATACTTAGAGAAAACCAAAGAATTTTTTTTTACATCAATAGCCCACCTATGGACCAAGTTATGGATTTTTAAAGTTGGTTACAAAATTCTGACCAAATGAACAGTAACTTAGCCAACTTTGCAACATCATATCTTTGGTTACATGACTCCAAATTAAAAAATTCAAAACCTATTTCAAACTCTATATGTTCTCTAGGAGTGGTCAATATTTCATACCAAGATTCCCTCTACACAAGGAGATATAGAACTTTAAGTGCAAAGTCAAAATTCTACTTACTTTATGTTCATTTTTCACATACAAAATTTCACAAGTGTGCAAACACTTCATTCACAAGAGGAAAGACCTCCAAGGCTACCCCATATATGTCCAATACACATGGTAAATACATTATCTTGCATTTAGCAACTTTATGTGGCCAAAATAGAATTTACAACTTAGCAACCTATCATTCACACTTAGGCAGCTTTGCAGCACATCACATACATAGCCAAAACATTACTCAAATGTTCACATACTTGTCTCATTTTACATACCCTACATTTACATGCATACATGCACTACATAATGGTCTTAACCCAGCTAAGTGTACACCCTAAGTTACAGGAGTGCCTGGACACAATGGACTCTAGAAACAGGATGCTGGATAGGTGCTGCATAACACAATAGGCACCATCACTAAAAATACAAAATGTGCTCCTAAACTCAACAAACTTTCTAGATAATAAGTAGACACATGGAAGCTCATGTACCTGAAATTTCAGACCAAAAATCAAATGACAAAGGCTAGTTTGAATGTGATCTTTCAATTGGACCTAAAATGGTAGAATTGGGGGGAGTAAGTTTCATTGTTAAACTTAGTAAGGGAAACACTTGGTTTCTGAAGGAAATGTGACCCTCATTAAAACCTGAATCCAAAGACACTAAAACACAAAACCACAATGCATATATACAAGATATAGCAACCAAATGCAGCAGCCATTGATAACGAACAAACAAATGAAATGTGGCAACAACATAAACCATAGGTTAGTCCATAAAACATGCAATAAACTTAAGTAAATCACTATGATAGCCCTCTTCAAGCCAATGTAACGGTAGTGATATCTTCGGGCCCCTTGATAGAGTGAGACTTAGAAAATGCAATGGCCTTGCTTAGATGAGTTGATATACGATATCAATGACATCAATTTAAGTTAGTCTACTCAGTAATCAAGAAAGCAAAGATTGGGCTATACGAGAGTGACACATTACATATCTTGTGCCTAGTCTTGATATCTTGGGCAAAAGGACAATGGCATATATGGGTAATGATCATAAAGGTTTAGTCAAATCTCCAACAATCTTGTCACTTGGGTAGCAATGATGTGTTGCTAGATACTGCTCATTGCTTATGATCATAAATGTGATTTATGATCATTGCCAATATGGTAAGAACCTATTAGGTCACACACATAAAGGGTATTTGGATTATTATAGTGCATGGGCTAATTATTTGGGCTATGGTTTCATGATAATTTCACATTACTAATTGGCTCAAAAGTTGAGCTAATATTAAGCCCAAAATTAAAGCCTAATTGGATTAGGCTTTGAAACCTATTAGGCCTAGAAGTTGAGTCTCACTATAAGTACAACATATAGTGAGAAATTTACAACCTTGCCCTAGCCTCCCAAAAAGAGATAGCCGCCCTCTCCTCTTGCTATTCCTTGGAGAACGCAAGCTAGCATTACGAGCACAAAAGAAACACATCTGCTGGGATATGGTGGAAGCATGGCAATCCCAAGAATCTCATGTGGATACCATAGAGAGCTTGAACACATTAACTGTTCAGGTTTTATGATTCGACTCTATAGTTGGGTGAGAGATCTCAACTGAAATTAGGTATGAAAATTTTCAAACACCCAGTTTACCCCGTTTCACTTGGATCCTGGAGGGTTTCGGTGAAATTTTGCTGCACTTATTTGCCTCCCAAAACCCTATAGCGGTATCAGAGCTACTGGTGAAACCCTCAATCGGGATTGAATGCCGAATCGCATGATATTGTGTGTTCGGTTGCTTTCGGTCATGATTAATTAGATTGATTCATGATGCATAAAATCAGAACTCATAATGAATATATGAGATATTTGAAGAAATGACACAAATTGGTTAATAAGATTAACCCAAAATTGATTGGTATGAGATACCTATATGGGTTAACCCAAAAGTGTAGTACTTTTGTTGGCTCGAATAGAGGTGTCTCGAGTGCCTACTTGCTCGAAATAGAAGATCCTGCTGCCCCCTTGTAACCCCCCGCAAGGGCGACTCCCCTTGACCCCGCCCGCTGACCGATCAGCGAGACCACTGCCCGTTGATCGGCTAGCGGGATTGCCTTATGCAAAGCGCCACATAAATAAAAACTGGTTAATCAACATGTGTTAATTGGTATGCATTTTTGTTGAATGAGATTTGGCATGTTATGCTGATTGGTGGTTGTAGCATGGTGCATGGTTATAGCCCTTGATTGGCTGTACTTGTAAATGTGGCCTGCAAGTCATGCCTTACTCTTGTTATTATCATTGTACATTCTCTTCTCAACTTACTCCCCTCGAATTTAACTAGAGGTTTCTATTATTGATGTAATGGTACATTATGGGATCGTCCAAGGTGATGTGTCCAAGAAGGTGACAACAAAAGCACAACCAAGCAAGACGGAGAAGGTGTTACCACTCTGAGTATTTAAATACAATGATCAATTTTAGTGAGCTCAAGCCCCAGGCAGTCCATGTCCTGTAGGCCAAGCAGAACATGTGCACTATGTTTACCCAAGTGGCCCTTTTGGTCATTATGCAAAGATGTGTAGATTGGTCCAACCATCACACACATATTCACATGCAATTTCATCTAGAAGTAATGATGACAATGAAATTCTTTATTCCTAGCCAATATGAAATTTAAGTAATATCCCCAAGTGCATGTACAATCATATGCACACATGATGCTATTGATGCGCATTTTTTTTCCAAACATTCACACCGTGCCCAACTCAAATGCTACCCATGTTCTCCTGCACCCTGAAGGTTTTAAACCATTTAATACCCTTAAACCCTCATAGTGAAACAGGTTTGAGACATTAAATTAATCAAAGTTTACAGTTATGGATTTTACACTTAACCGGGTAAAAATGATCATATGAACAGTGCTCAACAAAATCAGCCAATTTTGACAGCCCATAACTCTGTCTACAGGGGACTAAATCTAGTGATTCAAAATCCAAGTTATTCCTCTTGAAGTTTTCTAAGTGTGGTCAAGCTTTCATAGCTAAATTCTTTATGTACAGAAAGTTATGGTAGCTGGAGTACAGGGTACCAAATTTTAGCCACTATTGACCATTATGCCCATACAAAATTTCATAATATTCATACACTTCATTTCCAATTGCAAACTCCACTTGGTAGTGTCCATATATGTCTTACACACATGGGAAAACCATTCCCCTGAATTTAGAGCACTTCTAACCATCATTCATAAAAATGCCATCAAAACAGCCCATAAACACCGNTATGGATAGCATTGTATACACACTTCAAACCACACTCCATTGATCCATATATCCTTCTCACACTACACATACAACATACCCAGATCATTTACTTGAATTTATACACCACATACATGAAAATAACTTAGTTAATACGTACACTAAGCTTCTTGGAGAACTTCAAAAGCACTAAGCACTCCAAAAACTTGAAGGGACCAGCTGCTGCACAAGGCAGAAAGTACCATTACTAAAAATAGCTAATATGCTCCAAAAATTATGAAAATTTCCAGTTTAGAACTAAACATATGGATGTTAATATAGCTGAAATTTTACAAATAAATTAAAACGACATCTATTATTTTGAATGCTCTCTTTCAGGTGCTCCTGAAATGGACAGAAAGGGGGTAAGTCTTTTTGAAGAAACTTAGTAAGGGCTTATCATTAGAAACTTGAATTCCCAGAAACATACCTGAAATACAAAGACATAAAAACACAAAAAAAATAAGCACATATAAGAAAATATAGCCATCCAAATTCACAAACAAATAGAACACAATCAAATGCAATGTTGGCAGCAATACATCTTTAGGGTTAGTATGGCAGCCCTCCTCAAATAAACAGTATGTAATCACTATGGCAGCCCTCCTCAAGCTAATGCTTGGTCTTAGAAGGTTAATTGGTCTTATTTAGTACTAACTAGGGCTCTACAAACCCCTGTAAACACTGCCATCTTAGTGCATGAAAAACAGTAAGGCTAGAACCTTGTTCATGCACTCTCCTTTAACCCATACTTGGTTCATTGAGCTTTTTGCTCTCTTCCAAGCATGGTCATAGCTTCATGGATGCTTGATCATCATCTTAAGATGGTAAAAAACCATGAAATATGAAGATAAAATCCTTACCTAAGCTATGAAGGCTGAAATCTTCGAGAGATACACAATAAACCCAAAAATTAGGGTTTTTCTCTTTCTTGTTGCATCCGATTGCCTTCCTTTATGATTTCTTCGGAGATTGAGCTATGGTGGCTATGGAAGATTATGTAGGAGCTAAGGAATAGTTTGTGCCTAGTGGGGGACTAAAATGGGCAAGAAATGGCAAGAAATCAATATATTTTACATGACTTGATTAGTTTAACCTTAAGCCTCACGTAGGTCATTATAAATATGTCTTAAGCAAAGACTTTTTGGCTAATCTTTAGCTCACCTTTTTGACCTTAGAACCTGGAAATAAAAGGCTGGGACAATGCTAGAAATGGCCACCTTTTACTCTTTTCAAAAATCATCCCATCCGTAACTTATTTTTCTGAACAATTGTACACCTAGTTGTCCTAAGTTCTTGAATAATAGCTTTTGTTTCCTTTATAAAATTCAGCCTCCAAAAATTGCTTCCATACCATTCAAATCCTTCCAAAATCTCTCTTTTATAGTTTTACAATTGAGTACCCAAGTCTTGAAATCTTGCAATAAGACCCATATATTACTTGCAAAACAATCAATCCTTTAGGGCTCCCTTTAGTACCAAGTAACCATTGTAATCTTTTAGGGAGGTGTAGATTATTCACTTTACCCCTCACATTTCATTCACTGTGGTGACAATTACTCTATATAATGGTTTATAACCATTATGCCTTTATAATGTAATTTCCCCATTTCTTTAGGTGGTAACAGAAAGAGCTTGTGAAGACCCTTTTCTTTTCATAAGCTTTTATGATATTCTCATTGGCTTTAGAATATCACATAGTTTGGGCTATAAACATGTCACATTTACTTTATTGTTAGGATGAGATGCATTTTTTATATTTGTATGTGATGCATGTATAAGACAACCAAAGACGGTAATTGGTGAGATTAAAAAGAAAATCCCTTAAACCAAAATATTAAGTCATTAAATATGATGCCTTCCAAATGTTGGCACTCGTCAATACATTGATCAACATTGGGTGGGTTTGCCAAAGCAAAGCACCTATGTTCATCTTGGTAAGTCACGATGGGATAATAGTGATATCCAAAATGCTAACTTTGGGTCCGACTTAACTGAGTTATCCTAATAGGATTGGGGACTTAGAGGCATAGGGTTGGGCTTAAATTCATGAGATGAGCTTCAACAAGTGTTGTTCACCCAACATCCAAGAGTTGCATGAGATGTAATTGGCAAGAAGTTGCCTACCTAAATAACTGTAACTTGAGAGAAAGGCCAAAGCTAACTCAGGTTATGATGAAATATGGATCTTGGCCTACTAGAATACCATAGCGCCGAGGTGTTTTGAAATAATATCAAGGGTTATTATTTTGAGTAAAATAATGGGAGTATCGTTTAATAAAAGTCTTGATTAAATGAATTAAAATGCATGACTCTTACACTGCATATTTACTGTTGTAGATGACTATGGCACAAAACACACCAACACTTTTATTGTGACCAATCCTTCAGAAGGAAAAACTAAATGGGACCAACTCTCTCAAATGGTACCGAAATTTTAGGATAGTCCTCAAGCAAGAGAGAAAGGCTTATGTCCTAGAGCAGCCCATTCTGAAGAAGCCTATTGCCACTGCTCCAAGAACTGAAAAGGATGCTCACAAGAGGCATTCTGATGATGCTTTGGATGTTGCTTGCCTCATGCTTATTAGTATGGAATCTATGCTTTAGAAGTAACATGAAAACATAGGGGCATTCGATATGATCAAACATCTCAAAATGCTCTTCCAAGAGCAAGCTAGGCATGAGAGCTTTAAGACCTCTAAGTTATTTGTTTCAGTGCAAAATGTCTGAAGAAAGTCCCGTGGGTCCTCATGTGCTCAAGATGATTAGGTACATTAAGAATCTTGAGAGTTTAGGATGTGCTCTTCACAAAAAGTTGGCTATTATGTAGTCTTGCAATTTTTGCCTGAAAAATACAGTCAGTTCATCATGAACTATAACATGAATGACCTTCATAAGTCCCTCCCTGAATTGCTCAACATGTTAAGAACTGTTGAGCAAAACCTTAAGAAGGCTAAGCCCATTTTGATGGTTCAAAAGGACAAGGGAAAGGGAAAAGCCAACAAGAAGAAGGATAAAGCTAAAGGAAAGTCCAATGCTAATTCTTCTTCAGCTGCACTGAAACCATCTAGTGGTGTGGCAAAGGAAGGGGAGTACTTCCATTGTAAGCAACCTGGACATTGGAAGCGCAACTGCAAGCTTTATCTTGAAGAACTTGCTAAGGAGAAAGAAAGTAAGACTTCCACTTCAGGTATTCTTGTTATAGAGGCTAACTTTGCTACTTTCTCATCTTAGGTATTGGATACTAGATGTGGATCTCACATTTGTGAGAATTTGTAGGATCTAAGTAGAAGTAGAAGATTGGCCCGAGGTGAAGTGGACCTACATGTTGGAAATGGAGCAAGAGTTGCTGCCTTAGCCGTAGGGACTTACGTTCTTACTTTACCTAGTGGATTAGTTTTAGAATTAGAAAATTGCTACTTTGTGCCTACCATTAGTAGAAATTTGATTTTTGTTTCTTGTTTGGACTAGAAAGGTTTTTCATTTATAATAAAGGACAAATGTTGTTCTATTTATTTGAATAAAATCTTTTTTGGCAGTGCTCAACTTAGCAATGGGTTGTATGTTCTAGAACTCAAAAATCCAATCTATAATGTGAACACCAAGAAGGTCAGATTGAATGATTCGAACCCAACCTATCTCTAGCACTGTCGCTTGGGCCACATAAATGAGACTCACATATCCAAGCTCCATAAGGATGGACTCCTGTACTTATTTGATTTTGAATCATATGAGACATGTGAGTCATGTTTGTTGGGCAAGATGATCAAAACCCCATTCACAGGGCAAAGTGAATGGGCTAATGACTTACTAGGACTCATACATAGTGATGTAGGTGGCCCTATGTATACTCATGCTAGAGGAGGCTTCTAATTTTTCATTACCTTTACTGATGACTTCAGTAGATATGGCTATGTGTATCTCATGAGACACAAGTCAGAATCCTTTGAAAAGTTCAAAGGATTCAAGAATGAAGTAGAGAATCAACTCTAGAAGAGTATCAAAGTACTTCGATCAGATCGAGGTTAAGAGTACTTGGATTGAGAATTCCTTGACTATCTAAAGGAGTGTGGTATAGTATCATAACTCATTCCACCCGCTACACCTCAATGGAATGGTGTATCTGAAAGGAGAAATCAAACTCTGTTAGACACGGTTTGATCTATGATGAGTCAAGCTGTCCTTCCAAACTCCTTTTGGGGACATGCTCTAAAGACAGCCGCTTTTATACTAAACCGAGTTCCATCTAAATGGGTTCAAAAAATACCATATGAGATATGGAGTAGGAGGCATCCCAGTCTGTCTTTTATGAAGATTTGAGGCTGTGACGCTTGTGTGAAACATCAATTCTCTGACAAGCTCAGGCCTAAGTCTCATAAATGTCTTTTTGTTGGGTATCCCAAAAAAACAAAGGGTTACTTTTTTTACAATCCTTTTAAGCAAAAAGTGTTTGTTGCTTAAATTGGTGTCTTTCTAGGGAAAGAGTTTATCTCTAAAAGAACCAGTGGAAGGAAAGTAGAACTTGAAGAAATTCAAAAAGAATAAGGGGAAAACAAACTTGAAATGGAACCTGAACAGACACCACAAGATGTTGTGGTTCAAGAGTTTGTTCCTGTAGCACAGAGCCCATGTAGGATTCGGCGTGAGCCTGAGAGATATGGATTTCTCATGACTCACACTGGTGATGTGATGCTCATGGATCAGGAGGAACCATCAACCTACCAACAAGCTATGTTGGGGCCTGACTCTGAGAAGTGGCTAGAGGCCATGAAGTCCGAGATGGAATCCATGTATGAAAACCAAGTATGGACTTTGGTTGACCCACCTAAAGGGGTAAAACCTAGAGGGTGCAAATGCATTTTCAAGAAGAAAACTGACATGGATGGTAATGTGATTACCTTTAAGGGACGATTGGTTACAAAAGGTTTCAAGCAAATTCATGGTAGTGACTATGATAAGACTTTTTCACCAATTGTCATGCTTAAATCCATCTGAATCTTGTTGGATATTGCTGCAAACTATGATTATAAGATATGGAAAATGGATGTCAAAGATGCGTTCCTAAATGGAAAGCTACTTAAGGATGTGTACATGACACAACCAAAGGGTTTTGTCACTCCTGAGAATGCGAATAAAGTGTGCAAGTTGCGAATGTGCATTTATGGGCTGAAGCAAGCTTCTTGAAGTTGGAATCTTCATTTTGAAGAAGCAATCAAAGTGTTTGGTTTTATAAAAAATGAAGAGGAACCTTGTATCTAGAAGAAGGTTAGTAGGAGCACTATTGTCTTCTTGGTGTTGTATCTAGATGACATACTACTCATCGAGAATGACATTTCTGAGCTACAGGAAAATGTTTCTCTATGAAGGACTTGGGTGAGGCAGCCTATGTGTTAGGCATTAGGACCTATAAAGATAGATCTCAAAAATTGCTCGCCCTAAGTCAAAGTACATACATTGACAAGGTGCTAAAGAGGTCTAGCATGCAAGATTCCAGGAAAGGATTCTTGCCCATGTCACATGGTATAACTCTTTCCAGATCTCAGTTTCCAAGTATAGCCGAGGAGAGAGAGCACATGAGTGAGATTCCATATGCCTTAGTAATTGGGTCTATCATGTACGCCATGATATGTGTTAGTGTTGTGCCCAAAAGCCGATCACGAAACAATTGTATTTTTTGCACATTGAGTCATGATATTTTATTAAGGCATTAATCCAGCAATTATGTTTGTTGTTTTATTTTTGAGCAATGTAATAAACATAATTGTAACCCTAGAATAATGATAGTCTCAAACGTCCCAGGTCTAGTCTTATTGTGGAGCGGGTTGCAATAGTACATAACGACTAGCATATGTGGAGACTAATATGAGATATGTAGTCTACATATTGGTACAAGTTGGAGAACTTGTGTACAGGACCGACCCACCCTGAGAACACTACATGGATCGTTATATGAGTGTCATAAGTGATTATCATAGTGATCATGGTATATGTAGTCCTTCGACCTAAGATCATCAAAGTTCCCTACATATGAGTCACATACTTTGATACTTTCCTTTGTTGCTCATAGCTGAGTGAACTTGAAGGAGGTCATTGGGTATGCCACATATCATGCGTAGGGATTTGTATGATCAAGATGGGATTTGTGTCCGAACAGGCCGAATCTGAACAAAGCTAGGGTTTTTGCAACTATTGCAAGAATCCTAATCCATATAGGTATCTCATACCTATCAATTTCGGGTTAATCTCATTAACCAATTAGTGTCGTTTCCTCATATATGTCATATGTTCATTACGAGTTCCGGTTTCATGCATCATGAATCAATCTAATTAATCATGGCCGAAAAACAACCGAACACATAACATCATACGATTCAACATCAATCCTGATTTAGGGTTTCACCAGTAGCTCTGATACCACTGTTGGGTATCAGAAGCCAAACAGCGCAGCAAAATTTAACCGAAACCCTCTAGGATCCAAGTGAAACGGGGTAAACCGGGCGTTCAAAAATTTTCATACCTAATTTTTGGTTGAGATCTCTCACTCAACTGTAGAGTTGAATCACAAAACTTGAACAGTTGATGTGTTCAAGCTCTCTACAGTATCCACACGAGCTTCTCGAGATCACCACGTTTCCACCACGTCCCGGCAGATGCGTTTCTCTTGCGCTCGCAGTGCTAGCTTGCGTCCTCCAAGGAATTGCAAGAGAAGAGTG
>KK901492.1:76755-92842 GCA_000696445.1 Aquilaria agallochum
CCGATATATGCCATTGTCCCTTTGTCCAAGATATCAAGACTAAGCACGAGACATGGAATGTGTCACTCTCGTATAGCCCAATCTTTGGTTTCTTGATTACCGAGTAGACCAACTTAAACTGATGACATTGATATCGTATATCAACTCATCCGAGCATGGCCATGCATTTTTCTAAGTCTTACTCTATCAAGGGGCCCGAAGATATCACTCCCGTTACATAGGAGGGACAAATCCCATCTTGATCATACAAATCCCTCCGCATGATATGTGGCATACCCAATGACCTCCTTCAAGTTCACTCAGTTACGAGCAACAAAGGAAAGTATCAAAGTATGTGACTCACATGTAGGGAACCTTGATGATCTTAGGTCGAAGGACTACATATACCATGATCACTATGAGAATCACTTATGACACTCATCTAACGATCCATGTAGTGTTCTCTTGGTGGGTCGGTCCAGTACACAAGTTCTCCAACTTGTACCCATATGTAGGCTACATATCTCATATTAGTCTCCACATATGCTAGTCGTTATGCATTATTGCAACCCGCTCCACAATAATACTAGACCAGGGACGTTTAAGAATATCATTATTCTAGGGTTACAATTATGTTTATTACGTTACGTAGAAACAAAACAATGAACATAATTGCTGGATTAATGCCTTAATAAAATATCATGACTTAATGTGTAAAAATACAATCATCTCATGATTGGCTTTTGGGCAGAACACTAACAAACGTTTCCAATTTGTTCTAAACTAGTTGTGAATGCTTCCATTCTAAAAAATTTGTGAGTGTTTCCATTTCATTCTAGACAAGTTGTGAATGTTTCCTTTTCATTCCGGACAAGTTGTGATTGTTTCCTTTTCATCCAAACCAGTTGTCAAGGTTTCCATTTTATTCCAAACCAGTTGTGAAGGTTTCCATTTCATTCTAAACATGTTGTGAATGTTTCCATTTCATTCTAAACTAGTCTTGAATGTTTTTATTTCATTCCAAACAGGTTGTGCATCTTTCCATTTCAATCTAAACTAGTTGTGAATGTTTCCATTTCAATCCAAACTGGCTGTGAATGTTTCCATTTCGTTCGACACTAGTTGTGAATGTTTCCATTTTATTCCAAAGAAGTTATGAGTGTCTGCATTTTATTCCAAACAAGTTATGAATTTTTCCATTTCATTTGAAACTAGTTGTGAATGTTTCCATTTAATTCCAAACAAGTTGTGAATATTTCCATTTTTTTTCTAAGCAAGTTATGAATGTTTACATTTCATTGCAAACTAGGTGACTTTTTCTATTTCATTGCAAACAATTTGTCAATGTTTCCATTTGACCCCAACAAGTTGTGAGTGTTTCCAATTCATTCTAAACTAGTTGTGAATGATTCCATTTCATTGCGAACAAATTGTGAATGATTCTATTTCATTCTATACTAGTTGTGAATATTTCCCTTTCATTCCAAACGTTTCCACTTTATTCTGAACTAGTTTTGAATGTTATCATTTCATTCTAAACTAGTTATGAATATTTTCATTTCATTCCAAACTAATTCTAAATGTTTCCATTTCTTTCCGAACAAGCTGTGAGTGTTTCTTTTCATTCCAAGCAACTTGTGAAAGTTTTATTTCATTCTAAACAAGTTGGGAACATTTTGATTTCATTCCGAACTAGTTGTGGACATTCCCATTTCATTCCAAACTAGTTGTGAATGTTTCCATTTCATTCCAAACTAGTTGTGAACGTTTCCATTTCATTCTAAACTAGTTGCAAACATTTCCATTTCCGTCTAAAATACTTGTGGACATTTCGATTTCATTCTAAACTAGTTGTTGACATTTCCATTCCATTCCAAACAAGTTGTGAATCTTTCTATTTCACTCTAAACTAGTTGTTAATGTTTCCATTTTATTCCAAACATGTTGTGAATGTTTCCATTTCATTCAAAACAGTTTGTGAAAGTTTCCATTTGTTTCCAAACAAGTTGTGAACATTTCCATTTCATTCGAAACTAGTTGTGGACGATTACATTTCATTCCAAACTAGTTGTGAAAGTTTCTATTTCAATTCAATCTACTTGTGAATGTTTTCTTTTCTGTCCAAATAAGTTGTGAATGTTTCTATTTGATTCCAAACAAGTTGCAAATGTCTCCATTTCACTCTAAACTAATTGTCAATGTTGCCAATTCATTCCAAATAAGTTGTCAATGTTTCTATTTCAATCCAAACTAGTTGTGAATATTTTCATTTCATTCAAAACAGTTTGTGAGTGTTTCCCTTTGTTTCGAAATAAGTTCTGAACAATTCCAATTCATTCGTAACAACTTGTGGACGTTTCGATTTTATTCCAAACTAGTTGTGAATGTTTCTATTTCATTCCAAACAAGTTGTGAATCTTTCCATTTCATTCCAAACTAGTTGTGAATGTTTCCATTTCAATCCAAAGTAGTTGTGAATTTTGCATTTCATTCAAAACTAGTTGTGAACATTTCCATTTTATTCCAAAGAAGTTGTGGGGATCTACAATTCATTCCAAACAAGTTGTGAATGTTTGCATTTCATTTGAAACTAGTTGTGAATGTTTCCATTTCGTTCTAAACAAGTTATGAATGTTTACATTTCATTCCAAACTAGGTGTGGCTTTTTCCATTTTCTTGCAAATAAGTTGCGAATGTTTCCATTTGATCCTAAATAAGGTATGAGTGTTTCCATTTCATCCTAAAATACTTGTGACATTTCTATTTCATTGCGAACAAATTGTTAATGATTGCATTTCATTCTAGACTAGTTGTGAATGCTTCCATTTCATTCTAAACTAGTCGTGAATGTTTCCATTTTATTCCAAACAAGTTGTTAATGTTTCCATTTCATTCCAAAACTAGTTTGAAATGGTTCCACTTCATTTTGCAACATGTTGTCAATGTTTCCATTTCAATCTAGACATGTTGTGAATGTTTCAAATTCTTTCCAAACTACTTGTGAACGTTTTCATTTCATTCCAGGCAAGTTGTGAATGTTTCCATTTTATTCCAAGCAAGTTGAAAATGTTTCCATTTCATTGTAAACTTATGGTGAATGTTTCCTCTCATTCGAAACAAATTGTGAATTTTCCATTTCATTCTAAACTAGTTGTGAGTCTTTCCATTTCATTCCAAATAAGTTGTGAATGTTTCAATTTCATTGTAGGCTAGTTGTGAATGTTTGCATTTTATTCGACAAAAATTGTCAATGTTTTCATTTCATTCGAAACCAGTTGTAAATGTTTCCATTTTAGTCGAAATTAGTTGTCAATATTTGCACTTCATTCCAAACTAGTTGTGAATGTTTCCACTTCATTCCAAACTACTTATGAATGTTTCAACTTCATTCCAAACAAGTAGTTAACGTTTCCATATCAATCCAAGCTCGTTGTGAATGTTTCTATTTCATTCAAATCAAGTTGAGAAATTTTCCATTTCAATCTACACATGTTGTGAATGTTTCCTTTTCATTTGAAACAACCTGTGAATGTTTCCTCTTCTTTCCAAACAACTTGTCAATGATTCTGCTCGAAAGAAGTTGTGAATGCTTCCACAATATTCAAAACAAGTTTTGAATGTCTGCACTTCATTCCAAACTAGTTCTTAATGTTTCCATTTCATTCCAAACTAGTTATGAATGTTTTCATTTCATTCCAAAACAGTTTTGAATGTTTCCATTTATTTCCAAACAAGTTGTGAATGTTTCTTTTCATTCCAAACAAGTTGCGAAAGATTCTTTTTCATTCTAAACAAGCTGGGAACATTTTCATTTCATTCCAAACTAGTTGTGGACATTTGCATTTCATTTCAAACTAGTTGGCAATGTTTCAATTTCCTTCCAAACTAGTTGTGAACGATTCCATTTCATTCTAAACTAGTGGCGGACATTTCCATTTCCTTCTAAACTACTTGTGGACATTTCCATTTCATTCTAAACTAGTTGTGGACATTTCCATTCCATTCCAAACTAATTCTGAATATTTCTATCTCACTCTAAACTAGTTGTGATTGTTTTCATTTCGCTCCAAACATGTTGTGAATGTTTCCATTTCATTCAAAATAGTTTGTGAGTGTTTCCATTTGTTTCCAAACAAGTTGTGAAAATTTCCATTTCATTCAAAACTAGTTGTGGACATTTCCATTTCATTCCAAACTACATGTAAATGTTTATTTTTCATTCCAATCTACTTGTGAATGTTTTCACATTTTTCCAAATAAGTTGTGAATGTTTCCATTTCATTCCAAACAAGTTGTGAATGTCTCCATTTCATTATAAGCTAATTGTGAATGTTTTCAATTCATTCCAAATAACTTTTCAATGTTTCCATTTCAATCTAAACTAGTTGTGAATGTTTCCATTTTATTCAAAATAGTTTGTGAGTGTTTGCATTTGTTTCCAAACAAGTTGTGAACATTTCCAATTCAATCGAAACAAGTTGTGGACGTTTCCATTTTATTGCAAACTAGTTGTGAATGTTTCTATTTCATTCCAATCTACTTGTGAATATTCTCATTTCATTCCAAACAAGTTGTGAATGTCTCCATTTCATTCTAAACTAAGTGTGAATGTTTTTGATTGGTTCCAAAAAAGTTGTCAATGTTTCCATTTCAATCCAAACTTGTTGTTAACGTTTCTATTTCATTCCAAAGAAGTTGTGAATGTTTCCATTTAATTCCAAACAAGTTGTAAATGTTTCCATTTCATTCGAGACTGGTTATGAATTTTTCCATTTTAATCCAACCTAGTTGTGAGTGTTTCCCTTTCATTCCAAACTTGTTGTGAAAGTTTCTACCTCATTCTAAATAACTTGTAAATGTTGGCATTCTAAACAAGTTGTGAATGTTTCCATTTCATTCCAAGCTAGTTCTGTATGTTTCCACTTCATTCCAAAGAACTTGTGATATTTTCATCTTTCTTCCAAACAACTTGTTAATGCTTCTACTCGAAACAAGTTATGAGTGTTTCCATTTCATTCCAAACAAGTTGTAAAAGCTTCCATTTCATTCCAAACTAGTTCCAAGTGTTTCCATTTCATTCCAAACTAGTCATGAATGTCTTCATTTCGTTCGAACCTACTTGTGAATGTTTCCATTTCATTCCAAACAAGTTGTGAATGTTTCCTTTCATTCCATACAACTTGTGAATATTTCCATTTTATTCCAAACAAGTTGTGAACATTTCCATTTCATTTCGAACTAGTTGCAGACATTTCTATTTCTTTCAAACTACTTGTGAATGTTCCTATTTCATTCCAAACAGGTTATGAATGTTTCCACTTCATTCCAAAAAGGTTGTGAATGTTTCCATTTCTTTCCATACAAGTTGTGAACATTTTCATTTCATTCCAAACAAGTTATGGATGTTCCCATTTTTTTCCAAACTAGTTGTGAATGTTTCTATTTCAGTCTAAACTAGTTATGAATGTTTTCATTTCATTCCAAACAAGTTGTGGTCATTTCCATTTCATTCCAAAGAAGTTGTGAATGTTTGCATTTCATTCCAAAGATGTGTGAATGTTTCCATTTAATTTCAAACAACTTGTGAATGTTTCGATTTCATTCTAAAGAAGTTGTGAATGTTGCCATTTCATTTAGAACTAGCTGTGACTGTTTCCATTTCATCCCAAATAACTTGTCAATGTTTCCATTTCATTCTAAACTAGTTATGAATGTTTTTATTTCATTCTAAACTTGTTGTGATTGTTTCCATTTCATTCCAAACAAGTTATCATTGTTTCCAATTCATTTGAAATAGGTTATGAATTTTTGCATTTCATTCCAAACAAGTTGTGAATATTTCTATTTCATTCTGAACAAGTTATGAGTGTTTCCATTTTGTTCCAAACTAGTTGTGATTCTTTCCATTTCCTTCCAAACACATTATGAATGTTTCCATTTCATTCCAAACTATTGGTCAATCTTTCCTTTTCATTCCAAACTAGTTGTGAATGTTTCCACCTCATTCTAAGCAACTGGTAAATGCTTGAATTCTAAACAAGTTGTGAATGCTTTCATTTCATTCCAATCAACTTGTTAGTGTTTGCATTTCATTCTTAATAAGTTGTGAAAGTTTCTATTTTGATTCTAAACAAGTTGTGAATGCTACCATTCTAAACAAGTTGTGATTGTTTCTATTTCTTTCCAAACTTGTTTCGAATGTTTGCATTTTAATCCAAAACTAGTTGTGAATATATCATTTTCATTCTAAAGTAGTTGTGAACATTTCCATTTCTAAACTAGTTATGAATTGTTTCATTCTAAACAAGTTGTGAGTGTTTCCATTTCATTTTAGAGAAGTTGTGAATGTTTCCTTTTCATTCAAAACAGGTTGTGAATGTTTCCTTTTTATTCCAAACCAGTTGTGATGGTTTCCATTTCATTCCAAACATGTTGTGAATGTTTTCATTTCATTCTAAACTAGTTGTGAATGTTTCTATTTCATTCCAAACAAGTTGTGAATTTTTCCATTTGATAATAAACAAGTTGTGAATATTTCCATTTTATTCCAAAGAAGTTGTGAATGTCTGCATTTCGTTCCAAACAAGTTCTGAATGTTTCCATTTCATTTGAAACTAGTTGTGAATGTTTCCATTTAATTCCAAACAAATTTTGATTGTTTCCATTTCGTTCTAAGCAAGTTATGAATGTTTAGATTTCAATCCAAATGATGTGTGACTTTTTCCATTTCATTGCAAACAATTTGTTAATGTTTCCATTTGATCCCAAATAAGTTGTGAGTGTTTCCAATTCAATTTAAACTAGTTGTGAACATTTCCATTTTGTTGCGAACAAATTGTGAACGATTCCATTTCATTCTATACTAGTTGTGAATGTCTCCATTTTGTTCCAAACTAGTTGTGAATGTTTCCATTTCATTTGAAACAAGTTGTTAATGTTTCCATTTCATTCCAAAACTAGTTGTGAATGTTTCCACTTCATTTGAAACATGTTGTCAATGTTTTCATTTCAATCTAGACATGTTGTGAATGTTTCCAATTCTTTCCAAACTGCTTGTGAATGTTTCCATTTCATTTCAACCAAGTTGTGAATGTTTCCATTCCATTCTAAACAAGGTGTGAAGTCTTCCATTCTAAACATGTCATGAATGTTTCCATTTCATTCCATGCAAGTTGAAAATGTTTCCATTTCATTGTAAACTTGTGGTGAATGTTTCCTTTCATTCCAAACAAAATGTGAATTTTCCATTTCATTTTAAACTAGTTGTGAGTCTTTTCATTTCATTCCAAACAAGTTGTGAATGTTTTGATTTCATTCTAGGCTAGTTGTGAATGTTTGCATTTTATTCCACAGTAGCTATGAATGTTTTCATTTCATTCGAAACCAATTGTGAATGTTTCCATTTCATTCGAAACTAGTTGTCAATGTTTCCATTTCATTCCAAATTACTTGTGAATGTTTCAATTTCATTCGAAACAAGTAGTTAACATTTCCATATTAATCCAAACTACTTGTGAATGTTTCCATTTCATTCAAAACAAGTTGTGAAATTTTCCATTTCAATCTAAACATGTTGTGAATGTTTCCATTTCATTCAAAACAAGTTTTGAATTTTTCCATTTCATTCCAAACAACCTGTGAATGTTTCCACTTCTTTCCAAACAAGTTGTGATGCTTCTGCTCGAAAGATGTTCTGAATGCATCCACATCATTCGAAACAATTTGTGAATGTTTTCACTTTATTCCAAACTAGTTCTGAATGTTTCCGTTTCATTCCAAATTAGTAATGAATGTTTTAATTTCATTCAAAATTAGTTCTATTACCACCTTACAAAATGGGAAAATTACAAGTGTGTCACAATTGCTAAAAACCATTATATTGTGTAATTCTAACCATAGTGGTTGAAGTGTGGGGGGTAAAAGGCATGATCAACACCTCCTTAAAAGTGTTCCAAGTTGGTAACTTGGCCCTCAAGAAAAGCCTTAAGGATTGCTTGTTTGTCAAGCAACCTATGGACTTTTTTGTAAGATTTTGGAAACTAGGGTACTCAATTATAAAACTCTAAAGAAAGATTTTTGAAGAGTTATGAGAAGGATATGAATGGTATGAAAGTTCTATTGCAGGACTAAATTGCTCATGCAAGACAACTAAAGACAAAGAAAACACAAAAAGGCATAAAGGACCTAAGTGTCCTAGTGTAAGCCTTATGATGTGTACGTTTTTTACTTAAGTGAAATGGNTCTCTTCCAGCAGAAAAAAATGTAGCATCTCCACCCCCACACTTCTTCTATAGCCACCATACCTCCAAGATTAAAATTGAAGGCAAAAGAAAGCAAGAAAGGGAAATTGGAAGCTATGTGGTGCTAAGACTTGGGTGAACCTAGGATCAAGCTCCAATTTCAACATAAACACAAGATAAGGGTTCTCTTGCTCTCATGGGTTGTTTTTTGTATTTTCAAACATCCATGGAGCTATGGCTAAGCTTGGAAGAGAGCCATGAGCTTGATGAACCAAGCTTATTGAGGGGAGTGCACTTATTGAAGGTTTTGTGACCTACTGTCAAGTGCACAAAGATGGCAGTAAAATGAGGGTTTCTAGAGCCCAAAGTTAGTACTAACTAGCGTTAAAATCCTTCTAAGACCAATCATTAGCTTGAGGAAGGCTGCCATAGTGATTTGGTTATGTTTATTATGTGTTTTATGGACTAACCTATGGTATATGTTGTTGCCGCATTTTATGTGTTTGTTGTTTGTGTTTGGCTACTGCATTTGGTTGCTATATCTTGTATATATGCATTGTGTTTTTTGTGTTTTAGCATCTTCAGTTGCATGTTTTAATGATGGTTACATTGGCTACTGAATCCAAGTGCTACCCTTACTAAGTTTCTCAATGAAACTTACTCCCCTCAATTCTTTCATTTTAGGTCCAGCAGAAAGATCACATTCAAACTGACCTTTTTCGTTTGATTTTTTATTTGAAATTTTAGGTACATGAACTTCCATATGCTTAGTTATGATTTGGAAATTTTGGTGATTTTAGGAGCGCATTTTTTATTTTTAATGGTGGTACTTATTGTGTTGTGCAGCAGCTGTCCGGCATCCTGTTCTGGAGTCCATTGTGTCTGAGGCACTCCTGTAACTTAGGGTGTGTATTTAGCTGAGTTAAGACCATATTTTAGTGCATGTATGAATGTACATGTAGTGTATCTAAAATGAGACAAGTATGTGAACATTTGAGTAATGTTTTGGCTATGTAAGTGATGTGGTGCAAAGCTGCCTAAGTGTGAATGATGGGCTGCCTACTTGTAAATTCTATTTTGGCCACATAAAGTTGTTGAAATAAAGGGAATGTAATTCCTATGTGTAATGGACATATATGTGATAGCCTTGGAGGGCTTTCCCCTTGTGAATGAAGTGTTTGCATGGTTTGGAAAAATTGTATGGGCAAAATGGTCCAAAAGTTGCCAAAATTTTGACTCTAGACCTAAAGTTTAATATCTCCCTGTGTAGAACGAATCTTTGTTTGAAATTTTGAAAACCCCTAGAGGACATCTAGAGAGTTAACTGGGATTTCGAATTTCTGGATTTAGAGCCCTGTAGCCAAAGATATGATGTTGCAAATTTGTTTGACTTACTGTTCATTTGGTCAGAATTTTGTGACCAACTTAAAAAATCCATAACTTGGTCCATAGGTGGGCTATTGATGTAAAACAAAATTCCTTGGTTTGATCTAAGTCTCTAATTGATAATGGAGCAAAATAAAACTAGGGGATGTATGGCTAGAGTGATACAGTTTATTAGTGGAAGTTACAGGTGCAGTAGCTGGGCACTAGAACTTAGCAAGATTGACTAATGTGTGGAAGCCAAAACTAAGACTTGTGCTAGTGTTTTCCTTCTTAGCTGCCATAGTGTGCATAAATGTAAATATGTGTGTTATGGTTAGACCAATATGCATGTATTTACACAGTCTCAAGAGGGTCACTTGAGTATGTGCACTAGGGGGGTTGTTCTAATGACCTACAGGACAAACCAAACCTGGGAGTTTAAATGCACAGTTTTGGCACCATAACTGGACTACCCTAGAGTGGGTAATAGAAGTTGGTATCAGAGCGTGGTTTGTACATGTACATAGCATATAGTTGCATTGCATGCATCTACATATATGAACTCAATTTGGTCAGCTGCTAGTGTCAAGTACCATTGAGATACCTATGATCTTTATATGTGCTCTATCGTGAATCATCAATTCATGAAGTAAACATGGTTGCCACAAGGAGAGGGGAACCACCCCAAAGGCCTCCTACTGATTCTGGGCAACAAAGAAATGGATAGAATAGAGGGAATCTGGGGTAATAAGGGGTACTAAACCCTGAAGTGCCTCAGGTTTGGTTAGAGCTTCAGAAGAACTTAGCTCTAATCAATGAAAACTTAATGAGGCTAATTCAAGGACAACAGTATGGAGTCCAAGTAGCTCCAGCAGAACCAGTTTAGGATGCACAGCAGCAACCAAAAGAGGATACGAGGAACATGTCTGAATATGTTCCTTCTAGAAGCATAGAAGCTAAAAATGATGAAACTGTTGAGGAGGAAGATGACGATAGGAGAAATCTGAGAGGTAGAAGAGTAAGATCTGATATTGGTCAGGTGTCCAGGACCAATCCCTCAGTCTATGAACATTCCTCCACTAGGAATGAGATGGAGGAAGACCATGAGAGAAGATCTAGGAGAAGGCAGAAAGATCATAGAGAGAATCACCATATAGAAGGTTCTCACTGATCTAAGAGACACGGATTAGAGGATCTGGAAGGCGTTGATGAAGTCAGACTATTGGAGAGGTTTCAAGGCCTAAGACCTCCACAGTTTGATGGAAGAGCTAGGCAGGAAAGAGCTGAGGAGTGATTAATCTTCATTGAGAAGATGTTTGAGAGGATGTCACTCAGCTCCACCAAGAGAGTGTCACTGGCTACCTACAATCTGGTAGGCAGTTATGTGGTGGAGAAACACCAGAGATAGGTATGCTTTCCAAATTGGGAGAAGGTCAGGAAGAGATATTGAGATGAGCTGGCCAGAGTTCACACAGTTGTTCCAGGAACAGTACATCAGTGATGCCATCAAGGATATGAAGCAAGCTGAATTTGATGCTCTAACGCAGGACAACCTCAGTGTCCTAGAGTATGAGCACAAATTCAATCAGTTGGTGAGGTATGCTCCTTAGTATCATGGATTGGAGGAATTGAAGGCCAAAAGATTTGTCAGAGGCCTAAAATCAGACATTAGAAAGGCTGTTAGACCTTTTGGAGCAGTTACATACTATAAAGCAGTGGAGAAAGCTCTATTAGTAGAGCAAGAGAAGTATGAGACTAAGTACTTTCCCAGTGGACCAGGGAAAGTAGTCAAGCAGGAGGCAAGCAGAAGAAGCCACCACATGGTAAGGGAATTACCAAGAATTCTCATCTTGGAGGTGAGGGCAAGGTTAAGAGGACGTTCCCTGGCCTAAGGAGCCCTAAATGCAAGAAGTTTCATGGAAATAAACCTTGTTATTTTGATGCCCTAGCGTGTCTAAGATGTGGATCCATGGATCATTGGATAAAAGACTGCCCACAGGCTCAAAGGAGGCTAGAAGACCAATGTCTAGTAAGGCCTATTGGGTAGGACCCAAAGGCAGAGCACCAAGGGAGGGACAGTAGAGGCCAGTTCCTCTAGTGCCTTGGCCTTCAGTGTAGAGAGCTAGCAGAGTCTTCCAAGTGGAAAGGCCAGAGACATCACAGCGGGGAAGAGCACTAAGAGGTAACATTTACCTTAATGGTATGCCTGTTAGTGTTCTGTTTGATACTGGTGCATCTGTGTCTATAGTGGCTAGGAAATTTGTTGAAGCTATGAAATTGCCTACTGAAATCATGCCTAGGATATCCTTAGTGAAAACAGCAGGTAGTCAATGTCTTTTCACTAATGACCTAGCTAAGGATTGTGAGCTAGTAGTAGGAAAGACTAAGGTTATGACTAATCTGCTAATGTTGGATATTCCTAAGTATGATTTAGTGCTGGGTATGAATTGGCTTTCTATGCATAATATAAAAATTGATTGTGCTAAGAGGGAAATCACATTGCCTGATGGTGAAGTGCATGCATTAGTGAATTCTAAGGAATTAGTGTATGAAATGCATGGCATGGAGCTAGAGGTATTAGATGAGATACCTGTGATTTCTGAGCATGATTACTGTTATGCATTGAATGAATTGCACTGTGATAAGGAAGTGGACAGAATACCTATAGTGAGAGACTTTCCACAAGTCTTTCCTAAAGACCTGCCAGGTATTCCTCCACAAAGGGAGATTGAATTTGAAATCAAGCTGCAACCAGAAGCTAGTCCAATATCCATACCTCCTTACAGAATGCCAATCACAGAGATGAATGAGCTCAAGAAACAACTTGATGAACTTCTTGAAAAAGGGTTCATAAGGCCAAGTGTTTCACCATGGGGAGCTCCTGTTCTCTTTGTGAAAAAGAAGGATGGATCTTTGAGACTATGCATTGACTACAGGAAGCTTAATGCAGTGACTNCATAATATAAAAATTGATTGTGCTAAGAGGGAAATCACATTGCCTGATGGTGAAGTGCATGCATTAGTGAATTCTAAGGAATTAGTGTATGAAATGCATGGCATGGAGCTAGAGGTATTAGATGAGATACCTGTGATTTCTGAGCATGATTACTGTTACGCATTGAATGAATTGCACTATGATAAGGAAGTGGACAGAATACCATTAGTGAGAGACTTTCCACAAGTCTTTCCTAAAGACCTACTAGGTATTCCTCCACAAAGGGAGATTGAGTTTGTGATCAAGTTGCAACCAGGAGCTAGTCTAATATCCATACCTCCTTAAAGAATGCCAATCATAGAGATGAATGAGCTCAAGAAACAACTTGATGAACTTATTGAAAAGGGATTCATAAGGCCAAGTGTTTTCACCATGGGGAGCTCCTGTTCTCTTTGTGAAAAGGAAGGATGGATCTTTGAGACTATGCACTGACTACAGGAAGCTCAATGCAGTGACTATCAAGAACAAGTATCCCCTCCCTAGGATAGAGGATCTTTTTGATCAACTTAAGGGAGCTATGATCTCGTCCAAGATAGATTTGAGGTCTGGATACTTCCAATTGAGAGTAAAGGAAGAAGATATTCCTAAGACTGCATTCAGGAACAGATATGGGCATTATGAGTACATAGTCATGCTATTTGGTTTGACTAATGCCCCAGCTACTTTCATGGACTTGATGAACAGGGTGTTCAGAACACATCTGGACAAATTTATGGTTGTGTTCATTGATGACATCCAAGTGTATTCCAAGGATGAAAATGAGCATGAACATCACCTGAAGATTGTCTTAAAGACTCTGTTGCAGCATCAGTCTTATGTCAAGTTATCCAAGTGTGAATTCTGGATAAGGGAAGTGTTTTTCCTAGGACACATCATAGATGCACAAGGCCTTAAGGCATACCCTGAAAAGGTCAAGGTAGTGCAAGAGTGGTAAAGACCAAGGACTATGAAGGAAATCTGAAGTTTCCTAGGATTAGCTGGATACTACAAGAGATTTGTATAAGGCTTTTCCATGATTGCCTCAGTTTTTACTCATCTGACCAAGAAGGGTCAAAGGTTTGAGTGGACTGAGAAACGTGAAAAGATATCAGGAGAGGAAAAGGTTCCTTGTATTAATCCTATGCCTACAAGCAAGGATTACTGTACTTCAAGGACCGAATCTATGTGCCTAAAAGACCAAGTTAGCTGCAAGATACATATGTCCTTATGAGATCTTGGACAGAGTTGGCAAGGTTGCATACAGGTTCGCTCTACCGCCAAGCATGTCAAGTGTTCATAATGTTTTTCACATTACTATGCTTAAGAAGTGTCTATTGGACACAAAGCATGCTATTATAGTGGAAGACATACAGTTGGAACCTAACTTGACATATGAAGAGAAACCTATAGGTATCTTAGCCAAGGATACCAGAAGGTTAAGAAACAAACATATTCCCATGGTTAAAGTTCAGTGGTCACACCACTCTGAAAGAGAAGCAATCTGGGAAACTGAAAAAGACCTTATGGAAAGGTATCCTGAAGAATACCCAAATCTAAAGGCTATTTTGGAGGACCAAAATTTTTAAGGGGGGCAGGATTGTTACCACCTCACAAAATGGGAGAATTACAAGTGTGTCATAATGTCTAAAAACCATTATATTGTGTAATTCTCACCATAGTGGTTGAAGTGTGGGGGTAAAAGGCATGATCAATACCTCCCTAAAAGTGTTCCAAGTTGGTAACTTGGCCCCCAAGTAAAGCCTTAAGGATTGCTTGTTTGTCATGCAACCTATGGACTTTTTTGTAAGATTTTGGAAACTAGGGTACTCAATTATAAAACTCTCAAGAAAGAGATTTGGAGAGTTATGAGAAGGAT
Source organism: Aquilaria agallochum (assembly GCA_000696445.1). Classification (NCBI taxonomy): domain Eukaryota; kingdom Viridiplantae; phylum Streptophyta; class Magnoliopsida; order Malvales; family Thymelaeaceae; genus Aquilaria; species Aquilaria agallochum. The sequence continues at coordinate 91,190 of KK901492.1, forward strand.
ATGAATAGTATGAAAGTGCTATTGGAGGACCAAATTGCTCATGGAAGACAACTAAAAACAAAGAAAACACAAAAAGGCATAAAGGACCTAAGTGTCCTAGTGTAAGCCTTATGATGTGTACGTTTTTTACTTAAGTCAAATGGAGCAATTTGGAGTTTTCCCACCATGGGGGAGGCAGCCAAGGCTTGATAATTAGTCAAAAATGTTGGGCACATGTGTACCAATGAGTTTAAGACAAAGAAACCATAATTAGTGAGAAGGAAAGTGACATAAAGCAAGGTTAAGCTTGTTAAGTGTGTTTTGGTGCCCTTAAGCTCATTTAAGGCCATTTAAGTGGCCAAATTACTTATCCCTCTCTCATTTTCATCCTCCCCCAGTCCAAGAACACAGCCATACTTCCTCCATAGCCACCATACCTTCAAACTTGTAATTGATTGAAATTGAAGGCAAAAGGAAGCAATTGGAAGCAAACTAGAGCTATTTCCTGCATACTTCAAGGATCAAGCTTGATTTTTGGCCTACCCACTTTGGTAAGGGTTCTATTTCTCTCATGGGTTGTTTTCTATATTTTCAAACATCCATATAGCTATGGCTAAGCTTGGAAGAGAGCCATGAGCTTGATGAACCAAGCTTATTGAGGGGAGTGCAATTATTGAAGGTTTTGTGACCTATTGTCAAGTGCACAAAGATGGCAGTAAAATGAGGATTTCTAGAGCCCAAAGTTAGTACTAACTAGTGTTAAAATCCTCCTAAGACCAAGCATTAGCTTGAGGAGGGCTGCCATAGTGATTTGGTTATGTTTATTATGTGTTTTATGGACTAACCTATGGCAAATGTTGCTGCCACATTTCATGTGTTTGTTGTTTGTGTTTGGCTGCTGCATTTGATTGCTATATCTTGTATATATGCATTTTGTTTTTTGTATTTTAGTGTCTTTGGATGCAGGTTTTAATAAGGATCACATTACCTTATGAAACCAAGTGTTACCCTTACTAAGTTTCTCAATGAAAGTTACTCCCCTCAATTCTGTCATTTCAGGTCCAGCTGAAAGATCACCTTCAAACTAACCTTTTTGGTTTGATTTTTAATCTGAAATTTCAGGTAGATGAACTCCCATATGTCTAGTTATGATCTGGAAATTTTGGTGATTTTAGGAGCACATTTGGTATTTTTAATGGTGGTACTTATTGTGTTGTGCTGCAGCTGTCCAGCGTCCTGTTTTTGGACTCCATTGTGTCCCAGGATCTGCTGTAACCTAGGGTGTGTATTTAGCTGAGTTAAGACCATATTGTAGTGCATGTATGTATGTACATGTAGTGTAAGTAAAATGAGACAAGTCTGTGAACATTTGAGTAATGTTTTGGCTATGTAAGTGATGTGGTGCAAAGCTGCCTAAGTGTGAATGATAGGCTGCTTACTTGTAAATTCTGTTTTGCCCACATAAAGTTTCTAGATGCAAGAGAATGTAATTAATGTGTATTGGACATGTATGGGATAGCCTTGGAGGGCTTTCCCCTTGTGAATGAAGTGTTTGCATGGTTTGGAAAAATTGTATGGGCAAAATGGTCCAAAAGTTGCCAGAATTTTGACCATGTACCTAAAGTTTAATATCTCCCTGTGTAGAATGAATCTTGGTATGAAATTTTGACCACA
>KK901492.1:112349-158622 GCA_000696445.1 Aquilaria agallochum
TGCCTAAGTGTGAATGATGGGCTGCTTACTTGTTAATTCTGTTTTGGACACATAAAGTTGTTAAATGCAAGGGAATGTACTTCCTATGTGTAATGGACATATATGGGATAGATTTGGAGGGCTTTCCCCTTGTGAATGAAGTGTTTGCACACTTATGAAATTTTGTATGGGCAAAATGGTCATAAAGTGACCAGAATTTTGACTCTACACTTAAAGTTCTATATCTCCCTTTGTAGAAACAATCTTGGTATGAAATTTTGACCACACCTAGACAACATCTAGAGGTTGAGCTTAGATTTGGATTTTATGAATTTGGAGACCTATAACCAAAGATATGATATTGCAAAGTTGGCTAAGTTACTGTTCATTTGGTCAGAATTTGGTCCATAGGTGGGCTATTGATGTAAAACAAAATTCCTTGGTTTGCTCTAAGTCTCTACTTGATAATGGAGTGAAGAAAACAGGGGGTTACATGGCTAAAATGATACAGTTTATTAGTGGAAGTTACAGGTGCAGCGGCTGGTCACTAGAACTTAACAAGATTGCCTAATATGTGGTAGCCAAGATTAAGACTTGTGCTAGTGTTTTCCTTCTTTGCTGCCATAGTGTGCATGAAATGTGAATATGGGTGTCATGGTTGAACCAATATGCATGTGTTTACATAGTGCCCAAGAATGCCACTTGGGTATGCACACTAAGGGTAGTGTTTTGATGGCCTACAGAACATTACCAATCTTGGGAGTCTAGAGGCACAATTTTGGCACCGTAATTGGACTACCCCAAAATGGGTAACAAAAAACTCGTGAATGTTTCATCTTCATTCTAAACAAGTTGTTTTTGCTTCTACTTGAAACTAGTTGAGAATGTTTCCATTTCATTACAAACAAGTTGTTAAGGTTTCCACTGTATTCCAAACTAGTTGTGAATGTTTCGTTTTCATTCCAAACTTGTTGTGATTGTTTCCATTTGATTCTGAACTGGATATGAATTTTTTCATTCATTCCAAATTTGTCGTGAATGTTTCCATTTTATTCCAAACAAGTTGTGAATGTTTCCATTTCATTCCAAACTAGTTGTGAATGTTTCCATTTCCTACCAAACAAGTTATGAATGTTTCCATTTCATTCCAAACTATTTGTGAGTGTTTCCATTTCATTCCAAACTAGTTGTGAGCGTTTCCATTTCATTTCAAACTAGTTGTTAATGTTTCCACCTCATTCTAAACTAGTAGTGAAGCTTACATTCTAAACAAGTTTTGAATCTTTCCATTTGATTCCAATCAACTTGTGAGTATTTGCGTTTCATTACAAACATGTTGTGAATTTTTCCATTTTATTCTAAACAAGTTATGAATGCTCCCATTCAAAAAAAATTGTCATTGTTTCCACTTCATTCCAAACTAGTTGTGAATGTTTCCATTTTAATCTAAACTAGTTGTGGATGTTTTCATTTCATTCTAAACTAGTTATGAATGTTTCCATTTCATTCTAACTGTTTCTATTTCGTCCCAAACAAGTTGTGCATGCTTCAATTCTAAACAGGTTGTGAATCTTTCCATTTAGTTCCAGACAAGTTGTGAATGTTTCCTTTTCATTCCAAACAGGTTGTGGATGTTTTCTTTTCATTCCAAACTAGTTGTGAAGATTTCCATTACATTCTAAACATGTTGTGAATGTTTCAATTTCATTCCAAACAAGTTGTAAGTGTTTCCATTTCATTTTAAACTACTTGTGTATGTTTCCATTCCATTCTAAACTAGTTATGAATGTTTCTATTTCATTCCAAAGAAGTTGTGACTCTTTCCATTTCATTATAAACTAGTTGTGAATGTTTCCATTTCACTCAAAGCTAGTTATGAATGTTTCCATTTTATTCAAAATAAGTTGTGAAAGTTTCCATTTAATTCCAAACAAGTTGTGAAAGTTTCCATTTTATTCGGACCTAGTTGTGAATGTTTAGATTTCATTCCAAACAAGTTGTGAATGTTTTCCATTTCATAGCAAAGAGGTTTTGAATGTTTCCATTTCTTTCCAAACAAGTTATGAGTGTTTCCATTTCATTCTAAACTAGTTGTGAGTGTTTCCATTTCATTGCAAACAAGTTGTGAATGTTTGCATTTCATTCTAAACTAGTTGTGATTGTTTCCATTTCATTCAAAACTAGTTGTGAATGTTTCCTTTTCTTTCCAAACAATTTGTTAACATTTCCATTTCATTCCAAACTAGTTGTGAATGTTTCCATCTTATTCCAAAGAAGTTGTCCTTGTTTAGATTTCATTCCCAACAAGGTGTGAATACTTCCATTCTAAACATGTTGTGAGTGTTTCCATTTCATTCCAAACAAGTTGAGACTATTTTCATTTCATTCCAAATAAGATGTAAATGTTTCCTACCAAGCTTCAAGTGCACACAAACAACACACCAAGCTAGGCAAACATACTAGTCCACCATGATCAACATAACCCACCGACTAATACCATTCATCAAAGTACTTGAATTTAACAAGAAAACAAGCTATGAATGGCATCAAATGTGTATCAATCTTAAATCCCTTACCTCAATTCCAATCTACAGGGAAAGATCAAGCAATCCAACATCAAGAACAAAGCTCCACTAAGGTTTTGCCTAGGTTCCAAGCAATTCCAACCAAATGGCACCATTTGACATAACCCAAGCAACTAAGGGCCAAACCAACAAGGAAACAACAAGAAAATCAAGTTACCCCTCACACAAAACAAAGCCCCAACTGGAAACATGATTCCAAGCTTCAAAAGCACAAACATTCCTTGAAAGAAGCCACCCATTGCTTACTCACCCTTGGAACCTTTTATTTTCACCAAGAACTCTTAAATTTGAGTGAGAATTGAAGAAGAAATCAAGTAGGCAAGGGGGAACTCGGGTTTTGGAAGAAAAATGAGGAAAAGTGGCAGCCATAAACAACTTTACCATCTTTTAAACCTAACAACAACCAAACCACCAAACTGTCATAAAATTTGCAAAAAGCCCCATTCCCAAAATAGTAAGCTTTGCTCAAAACTTGCTCAAACCTCCAACACTTAATGAAATACTTGGGTGGTAAGCAAGGGTTAGCTTTTAAAACATGTTTTCGACTCTCGGAGCTCAGCCCGACACCTCGGGATGCAAAATTACCATTTTGCCCCCGGACCTCTTTTGATGCCATACTTTCCTCAGAACCTAATGAACCTTAACTAACTTGTTTGACCTTGCTAAATGATCTTAAAATGATGTATTAAAATATGGATTTATTAATTTATATAAATTAAGCGGGCTTCCCTATAAGAGAGCTGTAACAAAACTCGTTGCGAATGTTTCCAATTCTATACAAACAAGTTCTAAATGTTTTCATTTCATTCTAAACTAGTTGTGAATCTTTTCATTTCATTCCAAAGTAGTTCTGAATGTTTCCACTTCATTCGAAACAATTTATGAATGTTCCATTTCATTCTAAACTAGTTGCGAATGTTTCCATTTCCTACCAAGTAAGTTGTGAATTTTTCCATTTCATTCTAAACTAGTTATGAATGTTTCCAATTCATTCTAAACAAGTTGTGAATGTTTCTGTTTCATTCTATACTAGTTCTGAACATTTCCATTTCATTCCAAAGTAGTTGTAAATGTTTCTACTTTATTCGAAACAAGTTGTTAATGTATCCAATTCATTTAGAACAAGTTGTGAATGTTGCCCTTTCATTCTAAACTAGTTGTGAATGTTTCCGTTTCATCCAATGTAGTTGTGAATGTTTCCACTTCATTCAAAACAAGTTGTTAATGTATGCATTTCATTCCAAACAAGTTGTGAATGTTTCTATTTCATTCTAAAGTAGTTGTGAATGTTTCTATTTCATTCCAAACTAGTTGTGGATGTTTCAATTTCATTGCAAAGTAGTTGTGAATGCTACCATATCATTGCAAAGTAGTTGTAAATGTTTCCATTTCATTCCAAGCTAGTTGTGAATGTTTCCATTTCATTCCAAACTAGTTGTAAGTGCTTCCATTTTATTCCAAACTAGTTGTGAATGTTTCCATTTCATTCCAAACTAGTTCTAAATGTTTCCATTTCATTCCAAACAGGTTGTTAATGTTTTCATTTCTTTCCAAAACAGTTGTGAATGTTTTGATTTCATTCCAAGCTAGTTGTGATTGTTTTCATTTCTTTCCAACTTGGTTATGAAGGTTTTCATTTCATTGTAAACAAGTGACGAAAGCTTCCATTCTAAACAAGTTGTGAATGTTTCCGTTTGATTCCAAAGTAGTTATGAATGTTTCCATTTCAACCCAAACATGTTGTGAGTGTTTCTACTTCATTGCAATCACATAGTGAATGTTTCTATTTCATTCTAAAGGAGTTGTGAATGTTTTCATTTTACTCAAAACTAGTTGTGAATATTTCCCTTTCATTCCAAACAAGTTGTGAATGTTTCCATTTCTTTCCAAGCTAGTTGTTAATGTTTCCATTTCATTCCAAACTAGTTGTGATTGTTTCTATTTCATTCCAAACTAGTTGTTAATTTTTTCATTTGATTCTAAACAAGTGGTGAATGCTTCCATTCGAAGCAAGTTATGAATGTTTCCGTTTTAGTACAAACTAGTTGTGAATGCTTCCATTTTATTCCAAACATGTTGTGAATGTTTCCATTTCATTCCAAACAAGTGGTGAATGTTTTCATTTCATTCTAGAGTAGTTATGAAAATTTCCATTTTATTCGAAACTAGTTGTGATTGTTTCCCCTTCATTCCAAATAAGTTGTGAAAGTTTCCATTTCATTCCAAACTAGTTGTGAATGTTCCCATTTCATTCCAAACAAGTTTTTCCTATTCCCATTTCATTCTAAAATAGTTGTGATTGCTTCAATTTCATTCCAAGAAATTTGGGAATGTTTCCATTTTATTCCAAACAACTGGTCAACGTTTCTATTTCATTCTAAAGAAGCTATAAATGGTTCCATTTCATTCCAAACTAGTGGTGAATGTTTTCATTTCATTCTGAATAAGGGGTGAACACTTCCATTCTATAGAAGTTGTGAATGTCTCCATTTCATTCCAAACTAGTTGTGAATGTTTCCATTTTATCCTAAATAGGTTGTCAACATTTCCATTTCATTCCAAACAAGTTATGAATGTATCAATTTCATTCTAATCTTGTTATGAATGTTTCCATTTGATTCCAAACTGGGTGACTGTTGCCACTTCATTCTAAACTAGTTATAAACGTTTCCATTTCATTCCAAACAAGTTTTGAATGTTTTCATTTCATTCTAAAAAATTGTTACTGTTTCCATTTCACTTGAAACAAGTTGTGAACATACCCAATTGATTCCAAAGTAGTTGTGAATGTTTCCGCTTCATTCCAAACTAGTTATGAGTGTTTCAACTTCAATCCAAAATAGTTATGAATGTTTCCATTAGATTCTGAACAGGTGGTGAATGCTTCCATTCTAAACAAGTTGTTAACATTTCTATTTCATTCTAAACTAGTTGTAAATGTTTCCATTTCATTCCAAAGTAGTTGCGAGTGTTTCCATTTCATTGCTAACAAGTTCTAAATGTGTTTGCTTGATTCTAAAGAAGTTGTGAATGCTTTCATTCTAAAGAAGTTGTGAATGTTTCCATTTCATTTGAAACAAGAGATGAATGTTTCTATTTCATTCTGAAGAAGTTGCGAATGTTTCAATTTCATTCTAAACTATTTGTGAATGTTTCCATTTCCTTCCAAAAAAGTTGTGAATTTTTCCATTTCATTCCAAACTAGTTGTGAATGTTTCCAATTCATTCCAAACAAGTTGTGAACATTTCCATTTCATTCAAAACAGTTATGATTGTTTCCATTTGATTCCAAAGTAGTTATGAATGTTTCCACTTGGTGCGAACCCCAATGGTATAAAGACCATAAAATGCACCCCAGGATGTTTTTCAAGCTCCACAAGACATCAAAGAGATTGGATTAAAAATGCCCACCCCTAATCAACCTGTGATTAGAAATAAGAAGTATAGAACACTGAGAACACAAGCAAACTTATGTACCAAGGTAGTCCACCAAGAACCAAAGACAATTCTCTCCAAATTACCAATATTATTTCATTTGAAAGTTGTGCTTTACATCTAGAATATCCATTTATAGGCCTAGAATAAGGTAAAAGATAGGCCAAAATTCATAGTCCAAGTCACCTAGGAAACCTAATTACACAGGACTTAAGAAAACCTAGTCAAACTAGGACTCCTACATCCCTTCAACCTTGTTTTATGTATGCAGCGTATGCCACTTGTCCTAAGTGACCTGAATTAATTCCATAGCCTAATTAACATCCTAAATAATTAAAAAACCAAGAATTTAATGAAAATAAAGTGCAAATACAAGTTTGGCCCCAAAAACCCCCAAATGGTCTCGGGTGCACTTTGGGCTCTTAAGGGTTTTCACTTTTATCTTCTGCTCCAAGCTTGAATATTTGAGTTCCAATGGCATGATTATTCCTCTTAAATGTTGGAAAGAGGCCTTGAAAAGACAAAGCTCAAAGATCCAGCTTGTATAGGCAAAATGGCCTTGAAACACTCAAGGTGGCTCCAAGGGTGCCCTTAAGGGGTGCTCTTGGGGTTCCTTAACTTGTGACTTGTCTAGGCACTTCAGGACTGAGTACCAAGCTTGGCCATCATCCTCATATGATGTCTTGAAAGTTCTAGTAGCTCCTTGTGAAGATCCATGTCCATTCTCCATGAAGAAAGTTGAAACAAAGGCTTGAAGTGCACTAGTGAGCTCTTTAGCTTTCTTCCTTGTCATTGGTTGACTAGAAACCTTCAATGGGTCTTTGCCTTCCTTGGGTGTGCCCTCCTTGATCATATCAACTCCCCCCTCATTAGAAGGATTCATCCATGAACTTGCAAGTTTAAACAAAGGCAAATCAGAAATGTTGAAAGTAGCACTCATATTGTACTTACCCTGTAAGTCTAGCATGTATGTATTGTCATTGATCTTCTTAATGACTTGGAATGGACCATCTCATATTGGATAAAGCTTAGTCCTTCTTATATCTAGAAATCTTTCCTTCCTCATTTGCAACCAAACCCAATCTCCAGGCTCAAAGACAACTCTCTTTCGACCTTGGTTGGCTTTCTTAGCAACTTGTTGATTTTTGTGCTCAATTTGTTGCTTAACCTTCTCATGCAACCTCTTGATGCTTTTGGCCCTTTTACTACCATCCAAACTAGAAACCTCATGAGTAGGAAATGGAAAAAGATCTATTGGAGTTAGAGGATTAAAACCACAAACAATCTCAAAAGGTGACAAACTAGTAGTAGAATGCTTGGACCTATTATAAGCAAACTCTACATGAGGCAAACATTCTTCCCAAGATTTCAAGTTCTTACCAATGATAGCTCTAAGCATCGAACCTAAGGTTTTATTTGTTACCTCATTTTGCCCATCAGTTTGTGGGTGGCAAGATGTAGAGAACAAAAGTTTAGTGCCAAGCTTTCCCCACAAAGTCCTCCAAAAGTAGCTTAGAAACTTAGTGTCCCTATTCAAAACTATGGTTCTTGGAACCCCATGAAGCCTAACAACTTCCTTGAGAAATAATTCAGCCACATGTATAGCATCATCAGTCTTATTGCATGGAATAATTTGAACCATCTTAGAAAACCTATCAACTACAACAAAGATTGAGTCTTGGTTTCCTTTAGTCCTAGGCAATCCAACAATAAAATCTATTAAAATATCAACCCATGGATGACTAGGTGTTGGAAGTAGTGTGTATAATCCTTGTGAAGTGTGAGTAGACTTAGCATTCCTACATGCTATGCATTGGTCACATACCTTCCTTACATCATTTACCATATTCGGCCAATGATAATGTTCCTTCAAAGTATGCAAGGTTTTGGCTTGTCTGAAGTGTCCCATAAGTCCTCCACAATGAGCTTCTTTTGCAAGCAATTCCTTCAAAGATGTCTTGGGAATGCACAACCTGTTTTCTTTGAAAAGAAACCCATTAACTTGATAGAACTTTTCAAAAGTAAATTTAGAGCACTTAGCATAAATCTCACCAAAATCATCATCAGAAGCATACAAATCCTTCAAATGTTCAAAACCCAACACTTTAGCATCTAAAGCCGAAAGTAAAGCATACCTCCTAAAAAGTGCATCCACCACTACATTATCCTTACCTTGCATATATTTGATAACATATGGGAATGACTCAATGAATTTTTCCCATTTAGCATGCCTCCTATTTAACTTACCTTGCCCATTAAGAAACTTGAGGGCTTGATGATTAGTATGGATAATAAACTCCCTTGGCCATAAGTAGTGTTGCCAAGTCTCCAAAGCTCTTACCAAAGCATAGAGCTCTTTGTCATAAGTGGGATAGTTCAAGATAGCACTATTTAACTTCTCACTAAAGTATGCAATTGGTTGGCCTCCTTGCATCAACATAGCTCCAATGCCTATACTTGAAGCATCACATTCAACCTCAAAAGTATTAGCAAAGTTAGGCCAAGCTAGAAGTGTTGCATTACACAACCTTTTCTTAAGTAACCCGAAAGCCTCCTTTGGAGCTTTTCCCCACTTAAATCCAACATTCTTCTTTATAACTTCAGTTAGAGGTGTAGCAATGAAAGAAAAATTCCTTACAAACTTCATATAGAAGCTAGCTAACCCATGGAATGATCTCACCTCAGTTATGGACGTTGGCATTGGCCATTCTTGTATGGCTCTTACCTTTTCTTGATCCACCTCAATTCCATGTGAACTCACAACAAAACCAAGGAAAACAACTTTGTCAACACAAAAAGAACACTTCTTCAAGTTAGCATACAACTTTTGACTTCTTAAAGTGCTTAGTTCTTGTGTAAGGTGTCCAACATGCTCTTCTAGGTTCTTGCTATATACTAAGACGTAATCAAAGTAAACAACAACAAACTTACCAATGAAGTCACGCAAGACATGATTCATAAGTCTCATGAAAGTACTAGGTGTTGGGTTTCGGGAGCCAAACAGCGCAGCGGAATTTAACCGAAACCCTCCAGGATCCAAGTGAAACGGGGTAAACCGGGTGTTCGAAAATTTTCATACCTAATTTTCGGTTGAGATCTCTCACTCAACTGTAGAGTCGAATCACAAAACCTAAATANGGTGTACCTGGTGGAGTGAGTTGTGATACTATACCACACTCCTTCAGATAGTCAAGGAATTCTCGATCCAAGTACTCTCCACCTCGATCTGATCGAAGCACTTTAATACTTTTCCCGAGTTGATTCTCTACTTCATTCTTGAATTCTTTGAACTTTTCAAAGGATTCTGACTTATGTCTCATGAGATACACATAGCCATATCTGCTGAAGTCATCAGTGAAAGTAATGAAGTATTGGAAACCTCCTCTAGCTTGTGTGAATATAGGGCCACATACATCACTATGTACGAGTCCTAGTAAGTCATTAGCCCTTTCACTTTGCCCTGTGAATGGGGCTTTGGTCATCTTGCCTAATAAGTATAGGATGTCTATACTTTACAGTGATTTTGTTGATTGGCCTACAATCCATGCACATGCACCATGAACCATCCTCCTTAGGAACTAAAAGGATAGGTATGGCACAAGGACTCATGCTTTCCTTCACAAAGCCTTTGCCCAACAACGCCTCCACTTGCTTCTTAATCTTCTTAGTCTCCTTAGGATTGGTTCTATAAGCTGGCCTATTTGGAATAGGTTCGGGACTAAGTCAATTTGATGCTCAAAGCCTCTAATTGGAGGTAAACGTCTTGAATCTTCAGGGAATACATATTCAAAGTCCTTCAACAAAGACACAACAACACACTAGGAAGATGTGTTAGATCATTGATAACAAGCAAAGAATCTTTGTAAATTAAAAGAAGCACCGGTCTTTGTGCTTGAATGGCTTTCCTTACATCACTCATTTTTACAATATAGAACTCTTTCTCGCCACTCAACTTCCTCTCATTCTTTTCTCCCGGGAACTCTCCACTCTTCTTCCTCTCATGTTCATTCTTTTCACTTGATCTCTCATTTGTTCTCTCGGCTTTCCCCTATTCACTCTCGCCCTCAACATTCCCCTCATTTTCTTTTCTCTTGACCTTACTTTGAGGTTTCCTTTGATCCTCCAAGACTTGTTGTGGTGAAAGTAGAGTAAGTGTAACCGGCCTTCCTGTATGAACAAACGTATGCCACTTGTCCTAAGTGACCTAAATTAATTCCATAGCCTAATTAACATCCTAAATAATGTAAATAACCAGAAAATTAACAAAAATAAAGTGCAAATACAAGTTTGGCCCTAAAAACCCCCAAATTGTCTTCTCAAGTGCACTTTGGGCTCTTTAGGGTTTCACTTGTATTTTTAGCTCCAAGATTGAATATTTGAGTTCCAATGGCATGATTATTCCTCTTAAATATTGGTAAGGGGTCTTAAAAAGTCAGAGCTCAAAGATCCAACTTGTAGAGGCAAAATGGCATTGAAACACTCAAGGTGGCTCCAATGGTGCACATAAGGGGTGCCCTTTGGGGTTCTTTGCCTTGTGACTTGTTTAGGCACTCTAGGATTGAGTACCAAGCTTGGCCACCATCATCATATGATGTCTTCAAAGTTCCAGCAGCTCCTTGTGAAGTTCTATATCCATTCTCCATGAAGAAGCTTGAAACAAAGGCCTGAAGTGCACTAGTGAGCTCCTTAGCTTTCTTCCTTATCATTGGTCCACTAGAAACCTTCAATGGGTCCTTGCCTTCCTTGGGTGTGCCCTTCTTGATCATATCACCACTTCATTTGAAACAATTCGTTAATGTATCCATTTCATTCTAAACAAGTTATGAATGTTTCCATTTCATTCTGAACTAGTTGTGAATGTTTCCATTTCATTCTAAAGTAGTTGTGAATGTTTCCACTTTGTTCAAAACAAGTTATTCATGAATCCATTTCATTCCAAACTAGTTGTAAATGTTTCCATTTCATTCTAAACAAGGTGTCAATGTTTCCATTTCATTTTAAGCTAATTGTGAATGTTTCTATTTTTTTCCAAAGTAGTTGTCATTGTTTCCATTTCACTCCAAACTAGTTGTGAATGTTTCAATTTCATTTGAAACAAGTGTCAATGTTTCCATTTCATTCCAAACTAGTTGTGAATGTTTCCATTTTATTCCAAATTACTTGTGAATGTTTCTATTTCATTCAAAACAAGTGTTTAAACTTTCCATTTCATTCCAACATAGTCGCGAATTTTTCAACTTCATTCAAAACAAGTTCTGAATGTTTCCTCTTCATTTTAAACAAGTTTTGAATGTTTTATTTCAATCCAAACAAGTTGTGGATTATTCCATTTCATTCCAAATAAGTTGTGAATGTTTCCATTTGATTCCAAACTAGTTTTGGGTGTTTCCATTTTATTCCAAACAAGTTGTGAATGTTTTCTTTTCATTCGAAACTAGTTTTGAATGTTTCAATTTCATTCCAAACAAGTTGTGAATGTGTTTACTTCATTCGAAACAACTTGTAAACATTTCCATATCATTCCAAACTAGTTATGGATGTTGTCATTTCATTCAAAAACTAGCTGTGAATGTTACAATTTCATTCCAAAGTAGTTGTAAATGTTGCCATTTCATTCCAAACTAGTTGAGAACGTTTCCATTTCTTTCAAAAATAGTTGCGAGTGTTTCCATTTCATTCCAAACTAGTTGTGAATGCTTCCATTTCATTTCAAACAAGTTATGGCTTTTTCCATTTCGTTCCAAGCTAGTTGTGAATATTTCCATTTTATTTCAAACAAGTTGTGAATGTTTCCATTTCTTTCCAAACAAGTTATAAATGTTTCCATTTTATTCCAAACTAGTTCTAATTGTTTCCATTTCATTCCAAACTAGTTATAAACGTTTTCATTTCATTCTAAACTAGTGGTGAATGCTTCCATTCTAAACAAGTTGTGAATGTTTTCATTTCAATCCAAAGTAATTGTGAATGTTTCCATTTCATTCCAAACATGTTGTGTTATGTTTCCGTTTTCTTCCAAACAATTGGTGAATGTTTCAATTGCATTCTAAAGTAGTTGTTAATGTTTCAATTTTATTTGAAACAAGTTGTGAATGTTTCCATTTCATTCCAAAGTAGTTGTGAATGTTTCCATTTGATTCCAAACATGTTGTGAATATTTCCAATTCATTCTAAAATTGTTGTGAATGCTTCCATTTCATTCCAAACAAGTTATGAATGTTTCCATTTCATTCAAAACTAGTTGTTAGTGTTTCCGTTTCATTCCAAGTAAGTTGTGAATGTTTCCATTTCATTCTAAACTTGTTGTGAATTCTTCCATTTCATTGCAAACCTGTTGTGAATGTTTCCGTTTTATTCCAAACTAGTTGTGAGTGTTTTTGTTTCAGTTTCAATAGGAGGTGACTGGTTACATTCTAAAGAAGTTATGAATGTTTCCATTTCATTCCAAAATAGTTCTGAATGTTCCCATTTCATTCCAAATATGTTATGAATGTTTCCATTTCATTTTAAACTAATTGCCAATGTTTCTGATTCACTCCAAAGAAGTTGTAAATGTTTCCATTTCATTCTAAACTAGTTGTGAATGTTTCTATTTCATTCCAAACTAGTTGTGAATGCTTTTATATATTTTAGAACATGTTGTTAATGTTTCCATTTTATTCCAAGCTAGTTGTGAATGTTTCTATTTTATTCGAAAGATGTTTTCATTGTTTCCATTTCATTCTAAACATGTTGTGAATGTTTCCATTTCAATCCAAATTAGTTGTGACTATTTCCACCTCACCCAAAACAAGATGTCAATGTTCCCATTTCAATCTAAACTAGTTGTGAATGTTTCCAATTCATTCCAAACAACTTATGGATTCCTCCATTTCATTCTAAATTATTTGTGAACGTTTCCAATTCATTCCAAAAAAGTGGTGAATGTTTCAATTTCATTTGAAACTAGTTATGAATGCTTCTATTTCATTCCAAACAAGCTGTGAATGTTTCCGTTTTATTCTCAACTAGTTGTGAATGTTTCCATTTCATTCCAAACTTGTCATCAATGTTTTAACTTCATTCCAAACAAGTTATTAACGTTTCCACTTCATTCTAAACTAGTTGCAAATGTTTCCACTTCATTTGAAACAACTTCCGAATGTTTCCATTTTATTCTAGACATGTTGTGAATGTTTCCAATTCTTTCAAAAGTAGTTGTGATTGTTTCCATTTCATTCCAAATGAGTTGTGAATGCTTCCATTTCATTCTAAACAAGGTGTGAACGCTTCCATTCCAAACAAGTTATGAATGATTGCATTTCAATCCATACAAGTTATGAATGTTTCCATTTCATTTGAATTTAGTTGTGATTGCTTTGGTTTCATTGCAAAAAAGTTGTGAATGTTTCCATTTCATTCTAAACTAATTGTGAATGATTCCATTTTATTCCATACTAGTTGTGAATGTTTCCATTTTATTCCAAACTAGTTGTGAATGCTTTCATTTCATTGTAAATTTGTGGTGAATGCTTCCATTTTGTAGTAGTTTTGAATGTTTACAGTTCATTCTAAACTGGATGTGAACATTTTAATCTCGTTCCAAACTAGTTGTTAATGTTTCCATTTCACTCCAAACAAGTTGTGAATGTTTCAATTTCATTCTAAAGAGGGTGTGAATGCTTCCATTCTAAATATATTGTGAATGTTTCCATTTTGTTCTAAACAGGTTGTGAATGTTTCCATTTCATTCCAAACAAGTTGTCAATGCTTCCGTTTCATTGTACACTAGTGGTGAATGTTTTCTTTCTTTCCAAATAAGCTGTGAATGTTTTCATTTCATTGCGAACAAGCTGTGAATGTTTCCATTTTATTCTATGTTATATGTGAATGTTTGCATTTAATTCCAAAGTAGTTGTGAATATTTCCATTTCATTAGAAACTAGTTGTAAATGTTTCCATTTAATTAGAAACTAGTTGTCAATGTTTCCATTTCATTCCAAATTAGTTATGAATATTTCCATTTTATTCCAAACTACTTGTGAGTGTTTCTATTTCATTCAAAACTAGTTGTTAACGTTTCCATTTCATTCTAAACTAGTTGTGAATGTTTCCATTTCATTTCAAACACATTGTGAAATTTTCCTTTTCAATCTAAACAAGTTGTGAATTTTTTCATTTCATTCCATACAGGTTGTGAATTTTTCAATTTCATTCCAAACAACTTGTGAATGTTTCCTCTTCCTTTTGAACAAGTTCTGAATGCTTCTGTTCGAAACAAGTTGTGAATGTTTCCATTTCATTCCAAATAAGTTGTCGATGTTTCCATTTCATTACAAACAAGTTGTGAATGTTTCCATTTCATCCTAAACTAGTTATAAATATTTCCATTTCATTCCAAACAAGTTGTGAATCTTTCCAATTCATTCAAAAGTAGTTGTGACTGTTTTGATTTCATTCCAAACAAGTTGTGAATCTTTCTATATCATTCTAAAATAGCTGTGAATGTTTCCATTTCATTCAAAGCATGTTGTGGAGAATTCCATTTCATTCCAAACTAGTTGTGGATGTTTCCATTTCATTCCAAACTAGTTGGGAATGTTTCCATTTTATTCCAAAGTAGTTATGAGTGTTTCCATTTCATTCGAAACAAGTTGTGCATATTTCCATTTCATTCCAAACAAGTTGTGGGTGTTTCCACTTCATTCCAAACTAGTTGTGAACATTTCCATTTCATTCCTAGTAAATGCTTACATTCCAAACAAGTAGTGAATGTTTCTATTTCATTATAAACAAGTTGTGAATATTACCGTTCCATTTGAAACTAGCTGTGAATGTTTCCATTTCATTCCAAACTAGTTGACAAAGTTTCCATTTCATTCTAAACAAGTAGTGAACACTTGCATTCTAAACAAGTTGTGAATGTTTCTATTTAATTCCAAACAAGTCGTGAATGTTTCCATTTCATTCTAAACAAGTTTTGAATGTTTGCATTTCATTCAAGACTAGCTGTGAATGTTTCCAGTTTGTTCCAAACAAGTTGTGAATGTTTCCATTTCATTTTAAACTGGTTATGAATGTTTCCATTTTATTCCAAATAAGTTGTGAATGTTTCCATTTAATTTGAAACTAGTTTTGAATGATTCTATTTCACTCAAAACAAGTTGTGAATCTTTCCATTTCTTTTTTAACTAGTTGTGATTGTTTCCATTTTATTCCTAACTAGTTGTGAATGTTTCCATTTCATTCCGAACTAGTTCTGAATGTTTCCATTTCATTCCAAACATGTTTTGTTAATGTTTCCATTTCATTCGAAACATGTTGTCAAAGTTTCCATTTCATTCCAAAGTAGTTGTGGATGTGTCCGTTTCATTCCAAACAAGTTGTGAATGTTTCCATTTCATTCTAAACAACTTGTGAATGCTTCCATTCTAAACTTGTTGTAAATGTATCTATTTCATTCTAAACTAGCTGCGAATGTTCCCAATTCATTGCAAACTAGTTGTGAATGTTTGCATATCATTCAAAACTAGTTGTGAATGTTTCCATTTCATTCCAAACAAGTTATAAATTTTTCTATTTTATTTCAAACTAGTTGTGAATGTTTCCATTTCATTCCAAACATGTTTTGAATGTTTCCATTGCATTCTAAACAAGTCATGAATGCTTCTGTTAGTGTTGCGCTGAAAATCCAATGATGAGATGATTGTATTTTGGACATTGAGGCATGATATTTTATTGAGGCATTATTCCAGTAATTATTTTTGTTTTTTTATTTTTTTGTAATGTAATAATCATAATTATAACCCTAGAATAATGATGTTCTTAAATGTCCTTAGTCTAGTATTATTGTGGAGCGGGTTACAATAATATGTAAAGACTAGCGTATATGGAGCCTAATATAAGATATGTAGTCTACATATAGGTACAAGTTAGAGAACTTGTGTACTAAACTAACCCACCATGAGAATGCTACATGGATCATTATGTGAGTGTCGTAAGTGATTCTTATAGTGATCATGTAGTTGTAGTCCTTTGACCAAAGGTCATCAAGGTTCCCGACATGTGAGTCATATACTTTGATACTTCCTTTTGATTGCTCGTAACTGAGTGAACATGAAGGTGGTCAATGGGTATCCCACATATCATGTGGAGGGTTTTGTATGATCAAGATGGGATTTGTCCCTCCTATATAACGGGAGTGATATCTTCGGGCCCCTTGATAGAGTGAGACTAAGAAAATGCATGGCCATGCTCGGGCGAGTTGATATACAATATCAATGTCATCAGTTTAAGTTAGTCTACTCAGTAATCAAAAAACCAAAGATTAGGCTATATGAGAGTGACACATTCCATGTCTCATACTTGGTCTTCATATCTTGGACAAAGGGACAATGACAGATGCGGATAATGATCAAGAAGGTTTAGTCAAATCTCCGACAATCTTGTCACTTGCGTAGAAATGATGTGTTGCTAGACATCGCTCATTGTTTATGATCATAAATATGATTTGTAATCATTACCAACGTGGTAAGAGCCTATTGGGTCACACACATAGAGCCTATTTGAATTATTTGAGTGCATGGGCTAATTTATTTGGGTTATGGTTTTAAGATAATCTTGTATTAATAATTGGCCCATAACTTGAGCCATTATTAAGCCTGAAATTAAACCTAATTGGATTAAGGCTTAAAGCTTTGAAACCCATTAGGCTTGGAAGTTGAGTCTTACTATAAATACATCATATAGTGGGAGATTCACAGCTTTTGCCCTAGCCTCCTTAAGGATGAAATCATAATTATTCTAAAAGCTTCAGTCGTGCTCTTCTCTTGCCATTCCTTGCAGGACACAAGCTAGCACTACGAGCGCAAGACGAATGCATCTACTAGGAAGTGGTAGAGGCATGGTGATTCCGAGAAGCTCGTGTGGATATCATAGAGAGCTTAAAGATGTCAACTGTTCAGGTTTTGTGATTCGACTCAATAGTTGGGTGAAAGATCTCAACTGAATTAGCCATGAAAAATCTTGAACACCAGGTTTACCTCATTTCACTTGGATCCTGGAGGGTTTCAGTTACATTTCACTTTGCTTGCTTGGCTCCTGAAGCTTCCATTCTAAACAAGCTGTGAATGTTTGCATTTCATTCAAAATAAGTTGTGAATGTTTCCATTTCATTCTAAAGTAGTTGTGAATGTTCCCGTTTCATTCCAAAGAAGTTGTGAATGTTTCCATTTGATTCCAAGGAAGTTGTGAATGTTTCCATTTTATTCTAAACTAGTTGCATTTGCCACTCCAAGGTAGTCCAATTATGGTGCCAAAATTATGCATTTAAAACTCCCAGGGTTAGTATGTTCTGTTGGCCATAAAAACAATACCCTTAGTGTACATACCCGAGTGGCCCTCTTGGGCACTATGTGAATGCAGGCATATTGGTCCAACCATTGCACACATATTCACATTTTATGCACATTGTGGTAGCAAGAATGGAAAACACTAGCACAAGTCTTAATGTTGGCTAGCCCACATTAGGCAATCTTGTTAAGTTTACCACTGCACCCGAATCTTCTTCCAAAAAACTGTATTAATCTAGCAATGTACCCCTAATTTTCTTTACTTTATTATCAAGCAGAGACTTAAACCAAACCAAGGAATTTTGTTTTACATCAATAGCTCATCTATGGACCAAGTTATAGATTTTTTCAGTTGGTTCCAAAATTTTGACCGAATGAACAGTAACTCAGCTAAATTTGCAATATCATAACTTTGGCTACAGGACTCCAAATATAAAAATTCCAGAGCCCAGTCAAACCTCTAGAGTGTGGTCAAAATTTTAGACCATGGTTCATTCTACATAAGGAGATACAGAACTTTGAGTGCAGTGTCAAAATTTTATCCACCTTATGGCCATTTTGCCCAAACAAAATTTCATTAGTGTACAAACACTTCATTCACAAGGAGTAAGCCCTTCAAGGCTATTCTTGTTAGTATTTGTGCCCAAAAGCCAATCATGAGATGATTGTATTTTGCACATTGAGTTATGATATTTTATTAAGGCATTAATCCAGTAATTATGTTTGTTGTTTTGTTTCTATGCAACGTAATAAACATAATTATAACCCTAGAATATTAACAATCTTAAATGTCCCTGGTCTAGTATTATCATGGAGCGGGTTATATGAGTGTCATAAGTGATTCTCATAGTGATCATGGTATATGTAGTCCTTTGACCTAAGATCATCAAGGTTCCCTACATGTGAGTCACATACTTTGATACTTCCTTTTGTTGCCCATAACTGAGTGAACTTGAAGGAAGTCATTGGGTATGTCACAGATCATGCGAAGGGTTTTGTATGATCAAGATGGGATTTGTCCCTCCTATGTAACGGGAGTGATATCTTCGGGCCCCTTGATAAGGCAAGACTAAGAAAATGCATGGCCATGCTCAGATGAGTTGATACACAGTATCAATGTCATCAGCTTAAGTTAGTTTACTCAGTAATCAAGAAACCAAAGATTGGGCTACATGAGAATGACATATTCCGTGTCTCATGATTAGTCTTGATATCTTGGATAAAGGGATGATGGCATATATGGATAATGATCATAAAGCTTTAGTTGAATCACCGACAATCTTGTCACTTGGTTAGCAATGATGTGTTGCTAGACATTGCTCATTGCTTATGATCATAAATGTGATTTATGATCATTGTCAATGTGGTAAGAGCCTATTGGGTCATACACATAAAGCCTATGTGGATTATTTGAGTGCATGGCCTAATTTATTTGGGGTATGGTTTCATGATAATTTCGTGTTAATAATTGGCCCAAAAGTTGAGCCATTATTAAGCCAGAAATTAAAGCCTAATTGGATTAGGGCTTTGAAACCCTTTAGGCTTGGAAGTTGAGTCTCACTATAAATACATCATATAGTGAGAATTTCATAGCTCATGCCCCAGTCTCCAAAAGATGACAGCCGCACTCATCTGTTGCAATTCCTTGGAGGACACAAGCTCGCACTGTAGGCATAAGAGAAATGCATTTGACAGGATGTGGTAGAGGCGTGGTGATCCCTAGAAGCTCGTATGGATACCATAGAGAATTTGAACACATCAACTATTTAGGTTTTGTGATTCAATTCAGCAGTTGGCTGAGAGATCTCAACCAAAATTAGGTATGAAAATTTTCAAATACTTGGTTTACCCCGTTTCACTTGGATCCTGGAGGGTTTCGGTTGTATTCCGCTGTGCTTGTTTGGCTCATAAAACCCTACAATTCCATACATGTCCAATACACAGAGAAATTACATGCTCTTGTATCTAGCAACAATATGTGGCCAAAGCAGAATTTACAAGTAAGCAGCCTATCATTCACACTTAGGTAGCTTTGCACCATATCACATACATAGCCAAAACATTACTCAAATGTTCACATACTTGTCTCATTTTATGTACACTACATGTACATGCCTACATGCACTAGATAATGGTCTTAACTTAGCTAAATACAAACCCTAAGTTATAGGAGTGCCTAAGACACAATGGACTCCAGAAATAGGATGTTGGATAGCTACTGCATAACACAATAAGCACCATCACTAAAAATACCAAATGTGCTCCTAAAATTACCAAACATTCCAGATCATAACTAGACACATGGAATTTTAGGTACCTAAAAATTTAGGGCAAAACTTAAACCACAATGGTCAGTTTGAATGTGATCTTTCTACTGGACCTAAAATGGGTAGATTTAAGGGGAGTAAATTTTGTTGTGAAACTTAGTTAGGGTAACACTTGTACTCTTAAGGAAATGTGACCCTCATTAAAACCTACATCCAAACACACTAAAAGATGAAACCACAATACATATGCACTAGATATGTGTGGAAGCCAAAACTAAGACTTGTGCAGGTGTTTTATTTCTTAGCTGCCATAGTGTGCATAAATGCAAATATGTGTGTTATGGTTAGACCAATACACATGTATTTACATAGTGCTGAAAAGGGTCACTAGAGTATGTACACTAGGGGTGTTCTTCTGATGACCTACATGAAACACCAATCTTGGGAGTTTAAACGCACAGTTTTGGCACCATAACTAGATTATCCCAGGGTGGGTAACAAATGTTGGTATCAGAGCATGATTTACACATGTACATAGCATATAGTTGCATTGTATGCACTCTACATACACAAACTTAGTGTGGTCAGCTGCTAGTTTTAAGTACCATTGAAATACCTATGATCTTTATATGTGCCCTATGATGAATCATCAATGTTAGAAGTAAACATGGTTGCGACAATGAGATAGGAACCGCCCTGAAGGTCTCCTACTAAATCTGGGCAACAAAGAAATGGATAGAATAGAGGGAATCAGAGCCAACAAGGGGCACTAAACCCTGAAGTGCCACAGTTTTGGTTAGTGCTTCAGAGGAACTTAGCTTTAATCAATGAAAAGTTAGTAAGGCTGATTCAAGCACAACAGTAAGGAGTCCTAGTAGCATAGGCAGAAGCAGTTCAGGATCCATAGTAGCAACTAGAAGAGGAAGCTAGGAACACATTTGAACATGTTCCTTCTCAAAGAACAGGAAAGAGAAATGATGAAGCTGATGAACTGGAAGATGAGGATAGAAGAAATCCAAGAGGAAGAAGAGTGAGATCTGAGATTGGTTTGGTATCTAGGACCAATCCCTCAATTTATGACCATTCCTTTACTAGAAATGATATTGAGGAAGATCTAGAGAGAAGTGGTAGGAGAAGACATAGAGACCATGAAGGGCATCACCATGCTGAGGTTTCTCATAGATCCAGAAGACATAGAGATGAGGATCTAAAAGGCCTAGATGATGTCAAACAATTGGAGAGGTTCCAAGGACTAAGGCCTCCACAATTTGATGGAAGAGCAAGACTAGAAAGAGCAGAGGAGTGGTTAATCTTCATAGAAAAAGATGTTTGAAAAGATGCCACTCAGCTCCACCAAGAAGGTGTCACTAGCTACTTATAACTTGGTAGGTGGTGTAGAGATGTGGTGGAGAAACACTAGAGATAGGTATGCTATCCAGATAGGTATGCACACCATGGCAGCAAAGAAGGAAAACACTAGGACAAGTCTTAATCTTGGCTACCACACATTAGGCAATCTTCTTAAGTTCTAGTGATCAGCCACTGCATCTATAAATTCCACTAATAAACTGTGTCATTCTAGCCATGTAATCCCATGTTTTCTTTACTCCCTTATCAAGTAGAGAATTAGAGAAATCCAAGGAATTTTGTTTTACATCAATAGCCCACCTATGGACCAAGTTATGGATTTTTGAATTTGGTTACAAAATTCTGACCAAATGAACAATAACTTAGCCAACTTTGCAATATCATATCTTTGGCTACAGGGCTGAAATTTAGAAATTCCAAATCTTAGTTCAACCACCAGATGTTCTCTAGGTGTGGTCAAAATTTCATACAAATATTCCTTCTACACAGGGAGATATAGAACTTTAAATGCAGAGTCAAAATTCTAGTCACTTTAGGACCAATTTGCCCATAAAAAATTTCATAAGTCTGCAAACACTTCATTCACAAGGGGAAAGCCTTCCAAAGCTACCCCATATATGTTCATTACACATAGGAATTACATGCTCTTGCATCTAGCAACTTTATGTGGCCAAAACATAATTTACAAGTAGGCAGCCTATTATTCACACTTAGGCAGCCTATCATGCACTACAATATGGTCTTAACTCAGCTAAATACGCACCCTAGGTGACAGGAGTGCCTGAGACACAATGGACTCCAGAAATAGATTGTTGGACAGCTATTGCAGAACACAATAAGTACCATCACTAAAAATACCAAATGTGCTCCTAATATCACCAAAATTTCCAAATCACAGCTAGACATATGGAAGTTTAAGTACCTGAAAATTCAACACAAAACTCAAACTAAAAGGGTTAGTTTGAAGGAGATCTTTCAGCTGGACCTGAAATGACAGAATTGAGGGGAGTAAGTTTCATTGAGAAACTTAGTAACGATAGCACTTGAATTCAATAGGCCATGTAACCATCATTCAAACCTACATCCAAAGACACTAAGACACAAAAACTAGAACGAATAAATATAGTAACTTATCAATGTTTCCACTTCATTCCAAAGAAGTTGTGAATGTTTCCATTTCACTATAAACTAGTTACGAATATTTCCATTTCATTCCAAACATGTGGTTAAAGTTTCCATTTCATTCTAAACAAGTTCTAAATGTTTCCATTTCATTCTAGACAAGTTATAAATGTTTCCATATCATTGCAAACAAGTCGTGAATGTTTCCATTTCATTTCAAACAAGTTGTGAATGTTTCCATTTCATTCTAAACTAGTTGTGAATGTTTTCATTTTATTCCAAACTAGTTGTGAATATTTCCATTTGATTCCAAACTAGTTGTGAATGGTTCCTTTTCATTCAACATAAGTGGTGAATACTTTTGTTTGATTCCAAACGGGTTTTGCCTGTTTCCTTTCATTTGAAATTAGTTGTGAATGTTTCCATTTCACTTCAAACAAGTTTTGAACGTTTCCAATTCACTCCAAACTAGTTGTGAATGTTTTCATTTCATCCAAACTCATTGTGAATGTTACCATTTCATTCCAAACTAGTTCTTAATATTTCCATTTCATTCTAAACATGCAGTGAATTCTTGCATTCTAAACAACTTGTTAGTGTTTCTATTTTATTTTAATCAACTTGCGAATGTTTCCATTTCATTCCAAATAAGTTCTGAATGTTTCAATTTCATTCTAAACAAGTTGTGAATGCTTTCATTGTAAACAAGTTGTGAATGATTCGATTTCATTCCAAACAAGTTGTGAATGTTTCCATTTTATTCCAAATAAGTTGTGAATGTTTCCATTTCATTCTAAACTAGTTGTCATTGTTTACACTTCTTTCCAAACAAGTTGTGAATGTTTCCATTTCATTCCAAACTAGTTATGAATGCTTCCTTTATATTTGAAACAAGTTGTGAACATTTCCATTTCATTCTAAACTAGATGTGATCATTTCCATTTTGTTCCAAACTAGTTGTCATTATTTCCATTGAATTGTAAACTTCTTTCGTATGTTTCCATTTCATTCCAAACAAGTTGTGAATGTTTCCATTTCATTTCAAACTAGTTGTGAATGTTTCCATTTCATTGTAAGTTAGTTGAAATTGTTTCCTTTCGTTCCAAACATGTTGTGAATGTTTCCATTTCACTCAAAACTAGTTGTGAATGTCCCATTTCATTCCAAACAAGTTGTTAATGTTTCCATTTCATTCCGAACGAGTTGTGAATGTTTCCATTTCATTCCAAACAAGTTGTAAATATTTTCATTTCATTCTAGATATGTTGTGAATGTTTCCAAGTCTTTCCAAACAAGTTGGAATGTTTCCCTTTCATTCAAAACAGGTTATGAATGTTTCCATTTCATTCTAAATAAGGTGTGAATGCTTCCATTGTAAACAAGTTATGAATATTTCCCTTTCATTCCGAACAAGTTTTGAATGTTTCCATTTCTTTCCAAACAAGTTGCAAATGTTTCCATTTCATTCGAAGCTAGTTGTCAATGTTTCCATTTCATTCCAAACAAGTTGAGAATGTTTTTGTTTCATTCTGAACAAGTTTTGATTGTTTCCATTTTATTCCAAACAGTTTTTGAATGTTTCTAATTCATTTCAAACTAGTTATGAATGTTTCCATTTGATTCCAAACTAGTTTTCAATTTTTTGATTTCGTTCTAAACAATTTATGAATGTTTCCATTTCATTCCGAACTTATTGTGAATGTTTCCATTTCCTTCGAAACAAGTTATGAAAGTTTCCATTTCATTCCAAACTAGTTGTGAAAGTTTTCGTTTTATTCCAAACTAGTTGTGAATGTTTCCACTTCATTACAAAAAAGTAGGGAGTGCTTGCATTCTAAACAAGTTGTGAACGTTTCCATTTCATTCTAAACAAGTTATGAATGTTTCAATTTCATTCTAAACTAGCTGTGAATGTTTCCATTTCATTATAAACTAGCTGTGAATGTTTCCATTTCATTCCAAACAAGTTTTGAAAGTTTCCATTTCATTCAAAACTAGTGGTGAATGTTTCCATTTTATTCCAAACAAGTTGTGACTATTTCCAGTGCATTCTAAACAAGTTCTGAATGTTTCCACTTCATTCTAAACTGGTTGTGAATGTTTCTATTTCATTCCACACAAGTTGTGAATGTTTCCACTTGATTCTAATATAGTTGTGAATGTTTCTATTTTATTCCAAACAAGTTGCGAATGCATCCATTTTATTCCAAACGAGTTGTTTATGTTTCCACTTCATTGTGAACTAGTTGTGATTATTTCATTTTATTCCAAACAAGTTGTGAATGTTTCAATTTCAATATAAACTTGTTGTGAATGTTTACATTTCATTTCAAACAAGTTGTGAATGTTTCTTTTTCATTCTAAAGAACTTGTGAATGTTTCCATTTCATTCCAAACTAGTTGTGAATGTTTTCATTTCATTCCAAACTAGTTGTGAATGTTTCCATTTCACTCGAAACTTGTTGTGAATGTTACCATTTCATTCCAAACTAGTTATCAATGTTTTCATTTCATTGTAAACAAGTGGTTAATGCTGACATTCAAAACATGTTGTCAATGTTTCCATTTCATTCCAATTAACTTGTGAATGTTTGCATTTCATTCCAAGTTAGTTGTGAATGTGTTCATTTCATTCTAAACAAGTTGTGAATGCTTTCATTTTAAAAAAAGTTATGAATGTTTCCATTTCATTGGAATCAAGTTGTAAATGTTTCCATTTCATACCAAAATAGTTGTGAATGTTTCCATTTTATTCTAAAGTAGTTTTGAATGTTTTCATTTCATTCCGAACAAGTTGTGAATGTTTCCATTTTGTTCGAGACTAGTTGTGAATGTTTCTATTTCATTCCAAATAAGTTGTGATTGTTTGCATTTCATTCTAAACTAGTTGTAATTGTGATGTGATTAGGGAAGGCAGAATTGTTGAGTGGATCTTTGAAAAGAAAAAAGGATAAGGAGCTTATTAATGGACTTCAAGCTTTTGTCTTAAGCTTCATCATGGAGAATGAACTTGGAATTTCACAATGAGCTGTTGTAACTGTCAAGACATCATATGATGATGATGGTCAAGCTTAGTACTCAATTCTAGAGTGCCTAGACAAGTCACAAAACATGGAACAACAAGGGCACCCATTAAGTGGACCTTTGGAGCCCCCTTGAAGTGTTCAAGAGCCGTTTCATTCCATAAGCTGAATCCTTGAGCTATGAACTTTCAACATCTAAGAGAATGTCTCAAGCGAATGGAACTCAACTATTGAAGCTTGAAGTTGAAGACACAAGCAAGAACCCTAATGAGCCCTTAAGTGCACCCAAGAAGACTATTATGGGGTTTTTAGGGCCAATCTTGTGTTGTAACATATTTTATTTTATTTTCCTATTTATTTACATTATTTAGGATGTAATTAGGGCCATGGAAGTGATTCAGGTCACATAGGATAAGTGGCATATGCTGCACACCTTAAACATGTGTTAAAAGGGTGTTAGAATCCTAGTTTGACTAGGTTTTCTTAAGCATTTTGTACCTAGGTTTCCTATGTGACTTTGGGTAAAAATTTTGCTGAGTCTTTTTCCCTAGTTTTGGAGTATAAATAGGCACATATTCTGATTGTAAAACACAGATTTTATATGAGATAATATTGCTACAATGAAGAGAAATTCTCTTTTGTTCTTTAAGGACTACCTTGGTCCACAAGTTGCTTGTGCTCTTGGTTTTCTTCTACTTCATGTTTCTAATCACAAGCTGAATAGGGGTGGGGGTTTAAATCCAATCTCTTCGATGTCTTGTGGAGCTTGAAAAACATCTTGGATGGGTTTCTCAGTCATTATACCAAAGGGGCTTGCGTCAGAATGTTCCATTCCACTCTAAACTAGTTTCGAATGTTTCCATTTCATTCCAAATAAGTAGTGAATATTTCCATTTCATTTCAACCTTGTTCTGAATGTTTCCATTCCATTGTAAACTAGTTGTGAATATTTCCTTTCATTCCATATAAGCTCTAAATGTTTCCATTTCATTCAAAACTAGTTGTGACTGTTTCTATTTCATTCCAAACAAGTTGTGAATACTTTGATTTCATTCCAAACTAGTTGTGAATGTTTCCATTTCGTTGAAAATAAGTTGTGAATGTTTCCATTTCATTCTAGAAATTTTGTGAATGTTTCCAAGACTTTCAAAACAAGTTATGAATGTTTACACTTCATTCAAAACAAGTTGCGGATGTTTCTATTTCATTCCAAACAAGGTATGAATGCTTTAATTCTAAACAAGTTGTGAATCTTTCAATTTCATTCTAAACAAGTTATGAATGTTTCCATTTCATTCCAAACAAGTTGTGAATGTTTTTATTGCATTCAAAACTAGTTGTGAGTGTTTCCATTTTATTCCAAACAAGTTGTGAATGTTTTCATTTCATTCTAAACAAGTTGTGAATGTTTTCACTTGATTCCAAACAAGTTTTGAATGTTTCCATTTCATTGTAAACTACTTTTGAATGTTTCCAATTCATTCTAAACAAGTTATGAGTGTTTCATTTCATTCCCAATAGGTTGTGAATGGTCCCATTTCCATTTAAACAAGTTATCAATGTTTCCATTTCATTCCAAACAAGTTGTGAATATTTTCATTTCATTCCAAACTTGTTGTGAATATTTACACTACATTCCAAACAAGCGGTGAATGCTTGCATTCTAAACAAGATGTGAATGTTTGCATTTCATTCCAAATAAGTTGTGAAAGTTTCCATTTCATTCGAAACAAGTTGTGAATGTCTGCATTTCATTCTGAACTAGTTGTGAATGTTTCCATTTTATTCCAAACAAGTTATGAATGTTTGCACTTCATTTGAAACTAGCTGTGAATATTTCATTTTCAATCAAAACAAGTTGTGAATTTTACATTTCTTTCTAAACTAGTTCTGAATGTTTCCATTTATTCCAAACAAGTTTTGAATGTTTCCATTTCACTCAAAACTAGTTGTCAACGTTTCCATTTCACTCCAAACAAGTTGTGAATGTTTCCATTTCATTCTAAATAACTTGTGAATGTTTCCACTTCATTCTAAACTAGTTGTGAATGCTTCCATTTTATTCGAAACAAGTTGTGAATGTTTCCATTCTACTCTAAGGTAGTTGTGAATGTTTCTTTTTTATTCCAAACAAGTTGTGAATGATTCCACTTCATTGTAAACTAGTTGTGAAAGTTTTCTTTGATGCCAAACAAGTTGTGAATGTTTCCATTTCATTTTAAACTAGTTGTAAATGTTTTCATTTCATTTTAAACAAGTTTTGAATGTTTCCATTTCATTCTAAACAAGTTGTGAATGTTTCCATTTCATTCCAAACTAGTTGTGAATGCTTCCATTTCACTCCAAACTTATTGTGGATGTTACAATTTCATTCCAAACTAGTTGTAATGTTTTTCTAAGCGAGTGACGAAAGCCCGCATTCTAACTAGGTTGTGAATGTTAACATTTCATTCCAATCAACTTGTGAATGTTCACATTTCATTCCGAACAAGTTGTCTTTGTTTCCATTTCGTTCTAAACATCTTGTGAATGCTTCAATTCTAAATAAGTTGTGAATGTTTCCATTTTATTCCAAACGAGTTGTGAATGTTACCATTTCATTCCAAACTAGTTGTTGATGTTTCAATTTCATTATAAATAAGAGGTGGAAGGTTGCATTCTCAGCAAGTTGTGAATACTTCCACTTCATTCTAAACAGGTTGTGAATGCTTCCATTCAAAATAAGTTGTGAATATTTCCATTTTAACCCAAAGAAGTTGTGAATGTTTCCAATTCACTCTAAACAGATTGTGAATGCTTCCATTCAAAATAAGTTCTGAATGTTTCCTTTTCTTTCCAAACAAGTAGTGAATGTGTCCATTTCATTTCAAACTAGTTGCTAACATTTCCATTTCATTCTAAACAAGTTATCAATGTTTCCATTTCATTCCAAACTAGTTGTGAATGTTTCCATTTTCGTCTAAACAAGTTATGAATATCTCCATTTCATTCCAAACTAGTTATGAATGTTACAACATCATTTTAAACTAGTGGTGAATGAATGCATTCTAAACAAGCTATGAACGTTTCCATTTCATTCCGATCAACCTGTGAATGTTTACATTTCATCCTAAACAAATTGTGAATGTTTCTATTTTATTCTAAACAGGTTGTAAGTGCTTCCATTCAAAACAAGTTCTGAATGTTTCCGTTTCATTCCAAACAAGATGTGAATGTTTACATTTCATTCCAAGCAAGTTGTGATTGTTTCCATTTCATTCTAAACTAGTTTTGAATGTTTCCATTTCATTCCAAACATTTTTTCAATGTTCCCTTTTCATTCAAAACTAGTTGTGAATGTTTCCATTTCATTCCAAACAAGTTGTGAATGTTTCTATTTCATTCAAAACTAGTTGTGAATGTTTCCATTTCATTCCAAAACTAGTTGTGAATGTTTTCATTTTATTCTAAACTATTTTTTAGTGTTTCCTTTTGATTCCAAACAAGTTGTGAACGTTTCCATTTCATTTCAAACTAGTTGTGAATGTTTCCATTTCATTGTAAAATAGTTATGAATGTTTCCTTTCATTCCAAACAGGTTGTGAATGTTTCTATTTCATTCTAAACTAGTTTTGAATGTTTCCATTGCATTCCAAACACATTGTGAATGTTTCCATTTCATTTTAAAGTAGTTGTGAATGTTTCCAATTCAATCCAAGGTAGTTGTGAATGTTTCCATTTCATTCCAAACTAGTTGTGAATGTTTCCATTTCATTCGATAAAGTTGTGAATGTTTCATTTCATTCCAAAGAAGTTGTTATTGCTTACATTTTATTCCAAACAAGTTGTTAATGTTTCCATTTCATTGGAAACATGTTGTGAATGTTTCCATTTCAATCTAGACATGTTGTCAATGTTTCCATTTCATTCCAAACAATTTGTGAATGTTTCCATTTCATTCGAAATAAGTTGCTAATGATTCCATTTCATTCTAAACTAGTTTTTGGTCTTCCCATTTCATTCTAGACATGTTGTCAATGTTACCCACTCTATGGCAGTCCAGTTGTGGTGCCAAAACTGTGCATTTAAACTCCCAGGTTTGGTGTGTGTTATAGGTCATCAGAACAACACCCCTAGTGTACATACTCAAGTGACCCAGTTGAGAACTATGTAAATATATGCATATTGGTCTAACCATAACACACATATTTACAATTATGCACACTATGGTAGCTAAGAAGGAAAACACTAACACAAGTCTTAGTTTTGGCTTCCACACAGTAGGAAATCTTGTTAAGTTCTACTGACCAGCTACTCCACCTATAACTTTCACTAATTGATGAATACTCATACGTGTATTGCTATTAAGGGTTTAAATCATCATTATACACTTTGAGTATGATTAATTTCTATATTTTGAGCATTTTTCCACCGGGTTACTATTCATGCATTTTTATTATTCACATGCATTTTTACTATTAAAAGTTACTATTCACTAACTTACTGTTCATACACATATTTACTATACATACACAGTTTACCGTTCATTAATATTAAAATATAAATATTAAATAATTATTTTTTTTATGTAGGTAAAAAAATCATCACTTAGCGACCCTTCACGAGAAAAAATCATATCTGGAGCTGTAGGCATCGGAACTGAGTGATTCCAAACTCATCTGAATCCAACACATAGATCTTCAACTCTGCTTCATTCAGCAAGCTAGTTTGATCATTTTCATTGCCAAAATCTGATTATAGATGAGACCATTTGTTCTTTCATATGCTGAAGAGCAGTTTCGGTAGAAAAATCATAACTTGAGCTATGGATGTCTAATTTGAATAAGCAAGTTATCGATTTGAAGCTAAAGAGGAGATCTACAACTTCCATGCTTTGAGGAAATTGATTTGATGTTTATGATGGTTGAAAAATTAAAAGAAGTTGCAGCCTGTCATTATTGATTTGTATTTACCTACATTTTACCATTTTTATTTTTACCATGTCACCCACCCCAAAACTCTATAAATATGCACCTTAGGGGGAGGGTGAAGCATGCCATTTTCTTAGCGATTTTTTAGGCTTCCTTTATGTTCTTGTATAATTTTTAGATTTTCCTTTTTGTTCTTATTTTCAATACCGAAGCTCTGTCCAAATGTTTTCCCGTTCTTCTTCTTATTCTTCTTTTGATCTTTCAATCCATATTTATTTCATCTTTCTACATGTTACTTACTTTTATTATGGCTAACTAATCTTCTCTTTACTAAGGTGAAAGGGGAAGCTTTTGGTATAGAGGTTATGATTGATCTGAATGGATCACAATGTTAACAGTATTTTCTTTCTTAATCTATTTAACTTCCCTCCTTGTTAAGTAGGAGTCTTGATTTATCATAGTCAATCATTAGCACAAAAGCTACTTGATTCCCTCTGTAGAACATGGCTCTGCCAGCTATATTGGAATCTTGAGTTATTGTCGACAAAGGTTGGCATGATGGATACTTGAACCCATTAGGAAGCGTTAGCATTTTAAGATCAATGAAATTAATACTAACTAAATTCCCCTTTTAGGACCTCCTTTATGTGTGGATCTCAATTAAGTGGTAAGATGGGCTAAAATTAATCATAACCGATATCCTAAAAGTGGATCCCCTAACCTTGCTATTTTATTTGAATTTCAATTTTAATTCACACTTGTTCACACCTTTCACCAAAACTTTCTTTATTAAAACTTCAATTTGTATTTCTTAATTCACTTCCTTGTGGTTCGACACTCGGACTCCCTAGATTTTATTGCTTGTAATAACCTACACTAGGGTTACAACTGCTAGAGTGCATCAGGTTTTTGGCGCCGTTTCCGGGGAAGTAAAATTAAAGTACAAGTTTAATATTTTTTTTCTTTTTGTTCTTTTTATTTTATTTTATTTTATTTTTCTTTTGTTCTTTATGTGGCAGGCTGAGCCTCCTACCTCTTATTTTGTGTTAATCTTATTTTTCTTTATTTTTGAATGAAAGGTTGAGCCTCATACCTTTTATTTTTTGTTCATATTGCTTCTTTTTTATTTTTCTTGTTATTATTGTATAGAATGTTGTGCCTCCTACCTAACTTGTTATTGATATTTGTTTTTCTTGTTGTTATTTTGTTAATGTATGAAAGCTTGGTCACGTACATCAAGTGGTAAACTGGTAAGAGAATCTTCTTCTTCTTCAAACATGGCTGAACACATTAATGAACAAGAAGATAATCATTCTCTTCATAATGACCAAGATCGGCCTAGGACACTTAGAGAATACATGAACCCCATAAGAAATAGCAGACCATTATGTTTAAGTTTTCCTGCTGATGCATGTTACTTCAATTTTAAGTCAAGTATTATTCAACTTTTACCAACTTTTCATGGCTTTGATTCTGAAAATCCATACTTGCATTTGAGAGAATTTGAGGGAGTCTGTCACACATATAACAACCTAAACTGTAGCATGAACACCATCGGGCTTAAGCTTTTTCATTTTTCTTTAAAAGATAAAGCTAAAACTTGGCTACAGCATCTTAGGTTAGGCTCTGTTAATTCATGGGATGAACTGCAACAACAATTTTTGAAAAAAAACTTTCCTTCCCACATAACAAATTCTTTCAAAAGGCAAATCACCACTTTCACACAAAAATCAAGAGAAACTTTTTACCAGTGTTGGGATAGATACAAGGATTTACTTAACACATGCCCACATCATGGTTTTGAAACATGGAGAATAGTTACACATTTTTATAAAGGTTTGACACCTAAGGAAAGAAAAATGGTTGAAATGATGTCCAATGGAACATTTGAGGATAAAGATCCTGACGAGGCAATGGATTACCTAGACATGTTAGCAAAGAGTGCACAGAATTAGGATACCGCTAGTACATATAAGGCACCAGGTAAGACTCAAACCCTCACATCTAGTGGAGGCATTTATCAGCTTAAGGAAGATAATGACCTTCAAGAAAAATTTGCATATCTAGCCAGAAAGGTTGAGGCATTAGGAATGAAGAAAACTAGTCATTTAAAATCTGTTGAAAAAATTGTTTGTCACATTTGTGAGATCAATGACCATCCTACTAGCAATTGCCCAACCTTGCCCTCTTTCCAAGAATGTCTCCATGAACAAGTTAATGCATTGAACAACTTCGAGAGACCAACCTAAAATCCATACTCAGAAACTTACAATCCTGGTTGGAGAAATGACCCGAACTTCAGTTGAAGTAATAATCATGCTCAACCATCACAACCAACTTTCCAAACCCAACAAAAATTTCAACAATCTCAAGGGTATGCATTATATTTCCTCCTTTTAGGAAAAATCTTGATGATACATTGCATTCATTCATTGAAAAGCAAGAGTCAATCAATGCTCAAAAAAGTCAAACATGATTGATTTGAAAGATACTTTTGCAAAAATTGCACATGCACTCAACACTTAGGAGAAAGGGAAATTTCCTTCTCAACCACAACCAAATCCCAAAGGTCAAACCATGGATCAAGTGAAGTCAATCATTACACTTCGTAGCGGTAAGGTTGTTGAAAAATCCATTCCTGATCCTTGTGAAGGAAATGGTGAGTCAACTTTTAAGAGTAAAGAAGGGGTTGAACCTATACCAAGCAAAGAAAAAATTGAATATCCACCTACACCTCCATTTCCTCAGGCATTAACTGTTCCTAAGAAGGTGAATAAGAATCCTGAAATTCCTGATATCTTCAAGCAGGTAAAGATCAATATCCCCTTGTTGGATGCGATTAAATAGGTACCTTCTTATGCCAAATTTTTAAAGGATTTGTGCACTGTTAAAAGAAAACTAAATGTAAAAAAGAATGCCTTCTTGGCCGAACAGGTAAGTTCTGTTATTCAAAATAATACTGCTTTGAAATACAAGGATCCTGGCTATCCAACAATCTTATGTTTTATTGGAGAACATAAAATTGAGCAAGCATTACTTGATCTGGGGGCTAGTGTAAACTTACTTCCATATTCAGTTTACCAAAAACTAAATTTGGGTGAGTTAAAACCAACCAAAGTAACTCTTTTACTTGCTGACAGATCAGTGAAAGTGCCCAAAGAAGTCATTGAAGATGTGTTATCTAAGTCGATAAATTTATATATCCTGTGGATTTTATTATTTTGGACACACCACTAGTGAAAATTAAGAATTCAATACCTGTTATCTTGGGACGTCCATTTTTAGCAACTTATAATGCCTTAATTAATTGCAGGAATGGATTGAAGAAGCTGACATTTGAGAATACGACATTGGAGTTAAATATTTTCAACTTGCTTAAACAGCCACCTGAAAAAGAAGATGAAAGTGAGGAACTTTGCCTCATTGATACTATTGGGAAAAATAACATCCAAGAAAGGTGTATCTCTGATCCTCAAAAAAATTATCTAGTTAATTCATTTGAATCGATTATACAAATGGATCAGGATACATCTAACATATGTTCATTGCTTGATTCTTCACAAGTGAAGGGGAACACATGTTGGACACCAAAAATTGAAGAGTTGGGAAAACCTAAAATTGAAAAGCAAAATAAAATTCACACAATTGAGTTGAAACTTTAACCCAAAGAATTGAAGTACCTGATATCAAAGAAAGATGATAAATCAAGGCTAATACGCTAGATCAAATTACTCCAAGAATTCAACATTGTGATCAAGGATAAGAATGGTTCCAAAAATATTGTCACTGACTATTTCTCAAGACTGACAACGAATTCAATAATTGAGGCTGCACCCATAAATTATTGTTTTCCTGACAAATTCTTATTTTCTGTCACTACAGTACTTTGGTTTGCTAATATTGTCAATTTTTTTGTGACAGGACGGATGCCAGCTCAATGGAGTATTCAAGATAAAAAGAAATTTCTACATGAGGTGAAAAATTCTTATTGGAATGACTATTATCTTTTCAAACACTATCCTGACCATATATTTATGAGATGCATATCTAAGGATAAGATAAAAAGCGTTATTGAATTTTGTCATTTTGAAACGTGTAGAGGGCATTTTTTGTCAAAGAAAACAGCTATAAAGATTTTGCAGTCTGGATTTCACTGGCCCTCTTTGTTTAAAGACGCACATGCATTCTACAAAGCCTTTGAAAATTTTCAAAAAATAAGATTCATTTCTTCCCGGTTAAGTGGTGGATACGGTACTCCGTGGCTCTCAAGTAGGTTATCTCAATTTCCCTTAATAATTAATTTCTTTCTCTCCTCTCTCGATTTTTTCTCACCAATGGATTCTACTCTTTCTGCTTTGTGAAAATACTTTCCTTCTCTTCCAATAAGTGTTCTTAAAAAGATTTATCAAGCTAGATGTGAAAGATTCAGAGTTTTTATGCACAAAGGCATTCCTGACAATGTTCGGTGGTTAATTGAAGCTAAGGTCCGTTTGGCTGGTGAAATTTTAGATGCATTTATGCCCCGTATGGCTGGCTTAGGCAAAAGCCCTTATGCCAAAAAGCGAAGCAAAAAAAGGTTATGCGTTTGTCATAATTGTGGTCGATGGAATTGTGATAGTAAATGTCGTTCTTTAGGGATGATGTCTGATAATCGAGAAGATAAAAGAAAATACATTAAGAATGGCCTGCGCAAGGAATTTTTGGATGACATCCAATTGACTCTTGAAACATATTCTTGTGGAATAGTGCAACGTGAAATTCTTAGTTTATGGAGGGCTTTTCATAAAGAACGAGAACGTTATAGTCTTGGGAATCTGACTTTAAACGACCCTGTTTGCCAATTTGTAAGAAAACTGGATGGAAAGCATATCCCTGACTTATAGAAGGTGTTAAAGCCATTACTGGACGTAAAACTAGTGAAAGATGTGAGCCACAATCACAACTACTTTACTTTAATGTCATTTTATTTTTTTTTTAATTTTTTCTTTATAGGTTGTCAATCCTTAATAAGTGTTGAAGTACTGTAGAAGAGAGCAATCGGACTTGTGAATCTGTTTATCTTGTCTTTTAGTTTTATTATCAGGATTTTCTTTATTTTAGTTTAAGTTATTTCAGGTTTTTCATTTTCAATAACTACCATTTCAGGTAATTTCTTCACTCTTCTTTTCTATGTTTTGACATTGGGGACAATGTCTTAATTTGGTTAGGGGGAGGGATAGTTGATATTTGATTTTTTTTTAGTTTAGTTTTTCTAATGCTGATATTAAAACTTTTGGACAAAGCCTTTAGTTTAGGATGGCTGAGTAAGGAGCAGTTTTACTCTTGAAACACATCCTATTAGGCATGCTAGTCATAACATTTTGGGTTAGCTAGGTTTCAACCCTATTTGGATGACATATCTCACAAATAATCTATATTTTCAAAGAAAATATTAGATGAAACCTGAATATTGATTCCAAACATCCATTCCCTTGCATAAATTGTCAGTTTTATTGTCATTTTTTTTTTTGGGGCGGTGTTGATTATTAATTTTTATTTTTATTTTTTTTATGTTCAAGTTCATGTTTGCATGATAGTTGCATGTAGGAACATTTAACATAAATTTAGGTTGTTTGTTTCCATTTAGGAACCCAACTCATAGAAATATCATCATTGGATGTATACCTTATAAATTTGAAATGGTTGTTAATTTTTAAAAGAAGTTAAAGTATGCTGCTTGTTACCTAAGGAAAATAAATAATCGGTGAGCACTTTTGAGCCTTTAGTGTTTATTAGGATGTGTGAATTTCTTTGTTGAGAGTGCTTACTTTGTGTTTTGAGCTAGACATTGCTTGGATGAGTGGTCTTAAGGACCCACGCAACCTCACTTCTTGCATGTAAATTTAAGGAAGAAGATGGCATTTTAGGGTGAACCACTTACCAAAAGGCTAACCTTGTACATTATCCCTTAGTGAGCCCCTTTGAGCCTTATAGACTTATTCTTTGTTTGAACCCTATAGGTTTAAACACTTCCACTTCATTTTGATCCTTTATTGTCCTTGGAACTAGTGATGCTTATTTGATTATGGGCTTAGAGAATTAAAATGAATGTGTTTTTTTTTGTAAAATAAAGAATAAGTGTGGGGTGTAGTTCAGAATATGTTAGGTTACTTGTGCTTAATTTTTCATAGTGAAAAAATTGGGGTGAGTTGAGCTTAAATCATAAAAATTGAGTGTATACCATTGGATGGTTGAGTTTTAAACAAATTTTGATTTATGGTAGAAAAAGGCAAAAATGAGATCATAAGAAAAAGCCATCGCAAAATAAAGTAAATATATATATATATATATAAATTAAAAAAAAAAAGACTCTTCGTTTCATAATACATAGCCTCATTTTCTTTTATGGCAGTCTAAAAAAAAATTGTTCTCTTTCATTTTCAAATAAAATTATATATGCTCATACTCATGTGGAATTCTTACTAAAGCAAAGATGAAAGACATCTTTTTTTATTTTTTTCTGATAGATAAACGCATAATCATGGAAACAGTTAACAAAAAATAGCTTCAGCCTTAATATTTGTGCAAATCAAATGAGGCCAGGCATTTTGAAATGGTGAAAGGTAAAAAAAAACAGAGAAAAGAAAAATAAATTGTTAAATTCAATAAGTTTGAAACTCAACCATATTTGTTTTCTAAACTCAAGTGTTGATTAGGAATTGTGTTTTGGAGAGGACTTGGAGACTAGGGTTGAATTGGGTATTTAGTGTTTTAAGTGCCCACATTTATTATATTACTAGTTCTCTTAAACTCCACCATTAAAAAGCCTCCATCCGATTCCCGCTTTCACCAAACCTAGCCTCATTACAACCTTGTATAAAGACCATTGGACTTAAATTTACGTGCAGAATCTAGTGAGGGTGGAGTTGGATCCCCTTGCAAGCTCCGGATTAAGAAACACAAAGTAAGTTGTTCACAAACCCACATTAAAATAAGTACAAATACTTAGGAAGTGATCCTCTATCTCTGGTAACAAGGACTTAACTTTTTCTTCTTTCATTAATTACTTGCAAGTCAAGTTTACAAGTGTTATATATTCATAGCATGATTTGTCATGAGTTGTTAGATTATGTAGTTTGTTTATTTTCTTAGGTTACACTTGCTAGGGACTAGCAAGAACTTGGTTGGGGGGTGTGATGAATACTCATAAGTGTATTGCTATTAAGGATTTAAATCATCATTATACACTTTGAGTATGATTAATTTCTATATTCTAAGCATTTTTCCACCGGGTTACTATTCACATGTTTTTACTATTCACACATTTTTACTATTTAAAGTTACTATTCACCAACTTACTGTTCATATGCATATTTACTATACATACGCAGTTTATTGTTCATTAATATTAAAATATAAATATTAAATAATTTTTTTTTTCTGTAGGTAAAAAAAATCATCACTTGGCGGCCCTTCACGAGAAAAAATCATATATGGATCTGTAGACATCGGAACTGAGTGATTCCAAATTCATCTGAAAGCCAACACATAGATCTTTAACTCTGTTTCATTCCATAAGCTAGTTTGATCATTTTCATTGCTGAAATCTGATTATAGATGAGACCATTCGTTCTTTTGTGTACTGAAGAGCAGTTCTGGTAGAAAAATCATAACTTGAGCTACGGATGTCCGATTTGAATAAGCAAGCTATCGATTCGAAGCTAAAGAGGAGATCTACAACTTCCATGCTTTGAGAAAAGCTTATCTGATATCTACAATGGTTGAAAAATTAAAAAAAGTTACAGCCTGCCATTATTGATTTGTATGTACCTACATTTTACCATTTTATTTTTACCATTTCACCCACCCCAAAATTCTATAAATAAGCACCTTGGAGGGAGGGTGAAGCATGTCATTTTCTTAGGCCATTTTTTAGGCTTCCTTTATGTTCTTGTATCATTTTTAGATTTTCTCCTTTGTTCTTATTTTCAATACCGAAGCTCTATCCAAATGTTTTCCCGTTCTTCTTCTCGTTCTTCTTTTGATCTTTCAATCCATGTTTATTTTATCTTTCTACATGTTGCTTACTTTTATTATGGCTAACTAATCTTCTTTTTGCTAAGGTGAAAGGGTGAAGCTTTTGGTATAAAGGTTATCATTGATTTGAATGGATCACAACGTTAACGGTATTTTCTTCCTTAATCTATTTAACTTCCCTCCTTGTTAAGTGGGAGTATTGATTTATCATAGTCAATCATTGGAACAAAAGTTGCTTGATTCCCTCCGTAGAACATGGCTCTGCCAGCTATATTGGAATCTTGAGTTATTGTTGACAAAGGTTGGCATGATGGATACTTCAACCCATTAGCAAGCATTGGCATTTTAAGATCATTGAAAGTTAATACTAATTAAATTCCCCTTTTGGGACCTCCTTTATGTGTGGATCTCAATTGAGTGGTAAGATGGGCTAAAATTAATCATAACCGATATACTAAAAGTGGATCACCCAACCTTAGCTATTTTATTTGAATTTCAATTTTAATTCACGCTTGTTCACACCTTTCACCAAAACTTTCTTTATTAAAACTTAAATTTGTATTTCTTAATTCACTTCCCCATGGTTCGACACTCAGACTCCTGAGATTTTATTACTTGCAACAACCTACACTTGGGTTACAACTGCTAGAGTGCAGCACTAATAAAATGTATCATTCGAGTAACATACC
The DNA here is from genome assembly GCA_000696445.1 of Aquilaria agallochum. Lineage (NCBI taxonomy): Eukaryota > Viridiplantae > Streptophyta > Magnoliopsida > Malvales > Thymelaeaceae > Aquilaria > Aquilaria agallochum. Next base: position 151,074 of record KK901492.1, read on the forward strand.
CACCTATTTTCTTTGCTCCATTACCAAGTAAAGGCTTAGAGCAATCCAAAGAATTTTTTTTTACATCAATAGCCCACTTATGGACCAAGTTACAGATTTTTGAAGTTGGTTACAAAAGTTTGACCAAATGAATAATAACTTAGCCAACTTTCAAATGCCATATCTTTGGCTACAGGGCTCTAAATTTTGAAATTCTAAATGCTAGTTCAACCTCTAGATGTTGTCTAGGTGTGGTAAAAATTTCATAGAAATATTTATTGTACACAGGGAGATATAGAACTTTAAGTGTATAGTCAAAATTCTAGTCACTTTATAACCATTTTGCCCACACAAAATTTCATAAGTGTGCAAACACTTCATTCACAAGGAGAAAACCCTCCAAAGCTATCCCATATATGTCCATTACACTTAGTAAGGGTAACACTTGAATTCAATAGGCAATGTTACCATCATTAAAACCTGCATGCAAAGACACTAAAACAAAAAAAACACAATGCATATATGCAAGATACAGCAACCAAATGCAGCAGCCATTCACAACGAACAAATACATGAAATGCAGCAGCAACATATACCATAGGTTAGTCAATAAAACACATAATAAACATAACCAAATCACTATAGCAACCCTCGTCAAGTTAGTGCTTGGTCTTAGGAAGATTTTAACACTAGTTAGTACTAAATTTTGGGCTCAAGAAACCTAGAAATTCGTTGCCATCATTGTGCACTTCACACTAGGTCACAAAACCTTCAATAAGTGCACTCCTCTCACTAAGCTTGGTTCATCAAGCCCATGACTCTCTTTAGCCCAAGCTCCATGGTTGCCTGAAAATATAGAAAAAAACCCATGAGAGCAAGAGAACCCTTACCTTGATGGGTATGCTGAAATTGGAGCTTGATCCTAGGTGCACTCAAGCAATAGCACCAAATAACTTACAATTGTGCTTCCCTGACTTCAATTGTAAGTATATTTAAGTCAGAAGGTATGGTGGCTATGGAGGAAGTGTGGAGGATTGAGCTGGCTTCTTTTTGGCTTGTGGAGGTTGAAATTTGGGAGATAAGAACCAAGAATGGACGCTTATATGGTCTTACCTGCACTAAACACACTTAACAAGCTTAACCAAGCTTTATGTCATTTTCCTTGCTACAAGACAATGGTTTCTTTACCTTAATCTCTTAGCCAACATTTGACCTCCTTATCCCATGCCATAACAACCCTCCTTATGTGGGGTAACCCCACAAAACTTCCATTTGACTTAAGTCATAAACATGGACAACCAAAGGCACACAATAGGACACTTAAGTCCTTAAAGCCTTTTTGTGTTTTCCTTTGTCCATGCCTGTCTTCTATAAGAAATTTGGTCATCCAATAGCACTTTCATACCATTTATATCCTTCCCATAACTCTCCAAATCTTTTTTGTGAAAGTTTTGCAATTGAGTGCCCAAATTTTCAAAATCTTACAAAAAAGTCCATAAGTTGCTTGACAAACAAGCAATACTTAAGGCCTTTCTTGAGGACTAAGTTACCAACTTAGAACACTTTTAAGAAAGTGTTTATCATGCCTTTTACCCCCCACAGTTCAATCACTTTGGTGAGAATCACACAATATAATGGTTTTTAGCCATTATGACACAATTGTAATTCTCCCATTTTTATGGGGTGGTAACAGTCAATGTTTCCATTTCAGTACAATCTAGTTGTAAATTTTTCCATTTCATTCTAAACTGATTGTGAATATTTCCTTTTCATTGTAAACTAGTTGTGAATGTTTACATTTCATTCATTTCATTGCGAACTAGCTGTGAATGTTTCCATTTCATTCGAAACAAGTTGTTAATGTTTCCATTTCATTCCAAACAAGTTGTGAATCTTTCCATTTCATTCAAAACTAGTTGTGAATGTTTCCATTTTATTCCAAACTAGTTGTGAATGTTTCCATTTCATTCCAAACAAGTATCTGATTGCTTCATAGTATGTGGCTGCTACAAAAGGTCTTACAGCCTTTCTGATGTCTGACCTTAGGCCTCTGATAAATCTTTTGGCCTTTAACTCCTCTAGTCGATGAAACTGAGGAGCATGCCTCACCAACTGATTGAATTTGTGCTCATACTCTAGGACACTGAAGTTTTCCTCCCTTAGAGCATCAAATTTAGCTTGCTTCATGTCCTTAATGACATCACCGATGTACTGCTCCTGGAACAGCTGGATGAACTTTAGCCAAAGTCATTTCCATGTCTTCCCCTAGCCTTCCGCCCCTCTAGACAACATATCTATCTCTAGTACTCCTTTACTAGATCTCTGCACTACCTACGAGATTGTAGGTAGCCAGTGACACTCTCTTGGTGGAGCTGAGTGGCATCCTCTCAAACATTTTTTCAATGAATATTAACCATTCCTTAGCTCTCTTCGGCCCAGCTCTTCCATCAAACCATGGAAGTCTCAGGCCTTGGAACATCTCCAACAATTTGACTTCATCTAGGCCTTCTAGTTCCTCTGATCTATGTCTCCTGGATCTGTGAAAGCCCTTTGTATGGTGATGCTCTCTATGATCTCTCTGCCTTCTCCTGGATCTTCTCTCATAGCCTTCTTCAATCTCATTCCTAGTGGAGGAATGGTCATAAACTGAGTGATTGGTCTTGGATACCTAACCAATCTCAGATCTTAGTCTTCTTCCTCTTAGATTTCTCTTATCTTCATCTTCTTCCTCAATGGTCTCATCATTTGTGTCCTCTATGCTTCCAGAAGGAAGATATTCAGATGTGTTCCTAGTATCCTCTTCTAGTTGCTGCTGTGCATCCTGAACTGGTTCTACTAGAGCTACTTGGACACCTTGCTATTGTGCTTGACTCAGCCTTACTAAGTTCTCATTGATTAGAGCTAAGTTCCTCTGAAGCTCTAACCAAACTTGAGGCACTTTAGGGTTTGGTACCCCTTGTTGCCCCTGATTCCCTCTATTCTATCCATTTTTTTGTTACCCAAAGTCAGTAGAAGGCCTTCGAGGTGGTTCCCCTCTCCTTGAGGCAACCATGTTTACTTCCTACATTGATGATTCACCACAAAGCACATATAAAAATCATAGGTATTTCAATGGTACTTGACATTAGCAGCTGACCAAACTAAGTTCATGTATATAGATGCATGTAGTACAACTATATGCTATGTACCTATATAAACCATGCTATGATACAAATATATGTTACCCACTCCAGGGTAGTTTAATTATGGTGCCAAAATTATGGATTTAGACTCCCAAGATTGGTAATGTTTTGTAGGCAATCAGAATACTACCCTTAGTATGCATACCCAAGTGACCCTCTTGGGCACTATGTAAACACATGCATTTTGGTCCAACCATCACACACATATTCACATTTCATGCACACCATGGTAGCAAAGAAGGAAAACACTAGCACAAGTCTTAATCTTGGCTACCACACATTAGGCAACTTGTTAGGTTCTAGTAACCAGCCACTACACCAGTAACTTCCACTAATAAACTATATCATTCTAGCTATGTAACCCCTATTTTATTTGCTCCATTATCAATTAGATACTTAGAGAAAACCAAGGAATTTTTTTTTACATCAATAGCCCACCTATGGACCAAGTTATGGATTTTTAAAGTTGGTTACAAAATTCTAACCAAATGAACAGTAAGTTAGCCAACTTTGCAACGTCATATCTATGACTACAGGGCTCTAAATTAAGAAATTAAAAAACCTAGTTCAAACTCTAGATGTTCTCTAGGTGTGGTCAAGATTTCATACAAAGATTCCCTCTACACCTGGAGATATAGAACTTTAAGTGCAGAGTCAAAATTCTAATCACTTTATGACCATTTTGCCCATACAAAATTTCACAAGTGTGCAAACACTTCATTCACAAGGGGAAAGCCCTCCAAGGCTACCCCATATATGTCTAATACACATGGGAAATACATTATTTTACATTTAGCAACTTTATGTGGCCAAAACAGAATTTACAAGTAAGCAACATATTATTCACGCTTAGGCAGCTTTGCAGCACATCACATACATAGCCAAAACCTTACTCAAATGTTCACATATTTGGCTCATTTTACAAACTAAATAATGGTCTTAACCCAACTAAATACACATCCTAAGTTCCAGGAGTGCCTGAGACACAATGGACTCTAGGCACAGGATGTTGGACAGCTGCTGCATAACACAATAAGCACCATCACTAAAAATACTAAATGTGCTCCTAAAATCAACAAACTTTCTAGGTAATAAATAAACACATGGAAGCTCATGTACCTAAAATTTTAGACCAAAAATCAAATGAGAAAGGCCATTTTTAATGTGATCTTTTCTACTGGACCTAAAATGGTAGATTGAGAGGAGTAAGTTTCATTGTGAAACTTAGTAAGGGAAACACTTGGTTTCTTAAGGAAATGTGACCCTTATTGAAACCTACATCCAAAGACACTAAAACAAAAAATCACAATGCATATACACAAGATATAGCAACCAAATGCAGTAGCCATTGACAACCAACAAACAAATGAAATGCAGCAGTAATATAAACCATAGGTTAGTCCACAAAACATGCAATAAACTTAATTAAATCACTATGACAGCCCTCCTCAAATCAATGTAAAGGGAGTGATATCTTCAGGCCCCTTGATAGAGTGAGACATAGAAAATGCACAGCCATGCTCGGATGAGTTCATATACAATATCAATGACATCAATTTAAGTTAGTATACTCGGTAATCAAGAAACCAAAGATTGGGCTATATGAGAGTGACACATTCCATATTTTGTGCTTAGTCTTGATATATTGGACAAAGGGACAATGGCATATACGAGTAATGATCATAAAGGTTTAGTCGAATCTCCAACAATCTTGTCACTTGGGTAGCAATGATATGTTGCTAGACACTGCTCATTACTTATGATCATAAATGTGATTTATGATCATTGCCAACGTGGTAAGAGCCTATTAGGTCACACATATAAAGCCTATTTGGATTATTTGAGTGCATGGGCTAATTATTTGGGCTATGGTTTCATGATAATTTCGCATTAGTAATTGGCCAAAAAGTTGAGCCAATATTAAGCCCGATATTAAAGCCTAATTGGATTAGGCTTTGAAACCCATTAGGCCTGGAAGTTGAGTCTCACTATAAATACAACATATAGTGAGAAATTTGCAGCCTTGCCCTAGCCTCCCAAAAAGAGATAGCCGTACTCTTCTCTTGCTATTCCCTGGAAGATGCAAGCTAGCACTACGAGCACAAGAGAAATGCATCTACTGGGACATGGTGGAAGCGTGGTGATCCCAAGAGGCTCATGTGGATACCATAGAGAGCTTGAACACGTTAAATGTGCAAGTTTTGTGATTCGACTCTAGAGTTGGGTGAGAGATCTCAACAGAAATTAGGTATGAAAATTTTCAAATGCCTAATTTACCCCATTTCACTTGGATCCTAGAGGGGTTTCAGTTAAATTCAACTACACTTGTTTGGCTCCCAAAATCCTACAGTGGTATTAGAGCTACTAGTGAAACCCTAAATCGGCATTGAATGTCGAATCACATGATATTATGTGTTCGGTTGCTTTTGGTCATGATTAATTTGATTGATTCATGATGCATAAAACCAGAACTCATAATGAATATATGAGATATTCGAAGAAATGACACAAAGTGGTTAATAAGATTAACTCGAAATTGATTGGTATGAGATACTTATATGGATTAGGACTCTTGCAATGGTTGAAAAACCCTAGCATTGATTAGATTCGGGCTATTCGGGCGCCAAAAGTATAGTACTTTTGCTGGCTCAAATGGAGGTGTCTCAGGTGCCTACTTCCTCAAAATAGAAGATCTTGCTGCCCCTCGTAACGCTCAGCAAGGGCGGCTCCCCTTGACCCTGCCTGCTGACCAATCAGCGGGACCACTGCCCAATGACCGGCCAGCGGGTCTACCTTATGCGAAGCGCCACATAAATAAAAACTGGTTAATCAACATGTGTTAATTGGCCTACATTTTTCTTGAATGAGATTTGACATGTTATGCTAATTGGTGGTTGTAACATGGTGCATGGTTATAGCCCTTGATTGGCTGTACTTGTAAATGTGGCCTGCAAGTCATGCCTTACTCTTGTTATTCTCATTGTACATTCTCTTCTCACCTTACTCCCCTCGAATGTAACTAGAGGTTTTTATTATTGATGTAATGGTATATTATGGGATCATAAAAGGTGATGTGTCTAATGAGGTGACAACAAAAGCGCAACCGAGCAAGGAGGAGAAGGAGCTTGTGAAGACCCTTTTCTTTTCGTAGGCTTTTTTGGTATTCTCATTGGCTTGAGAATATCGCATAGTTTGGGCTATAACCATGTCACATTTACTTTATTGTTAGCATGAGATGCATGTTTTATATTTGTATGTGATGCATGTATAAGACAACCAAAGACAATAATTGGTGAGGTTAAAAAGAAAATCCTTTAAACCAAATATTAAGTCATTAAATATGATGCCTTCCAAATGTTGGCACTCGTCAAGACATTGATCAACATTGGGTGGGTTTGCCAAAGCAAAGCACCTATGTTCATCTTGGTAAGGCGCGATGGGTAGTAGTGATATCCAAAATGCTAACTTTGGGTCTGACTTAACTGAGTTATCCTAACAGGATTGGGTACTTAGAGGCATAGGGTCGGGCTTAAATTCATGAGATGAGCTTCGACAAGTGTTGTTCACCCAACTATCCAAGAGTTGCATAAGATGTAATTGGCAAAGAGTTGCCTACCTAAATAACTGTAACTTGAGAGAAAAGCCAAAGTTGACTCAGGTTATGATGAAATATTGATCTTAGTCCACTAGAATACCTTAGTGTTAAGGTGTTTTGAAATAATATCAAGGGTTATTATTTTGAGTAAAATAGTGGGAGTATCGTTTAATAAAAGTCCTGATTAAATGAATTAAAAAGCATGACTCTTACACTGCATATTTACTGTTGTAGATAACTATGGCACAAAATACACCGACACATTCATTGCGACCGATCCTTGAGAAGGAAAAACTAAATAAGACCAACTTTTTCAAATGGTACCGAAATTTGAGGATAGTCCTCAAGCAAAAGAGAAAGGCTTATGTCCTAGAGTAGCCCATTCAGAATGAGCCTATTTCCACTGCTCCAAGAACTGAAAAGGATGGTCACAAGAGACATTCTGATGATGTTTTGGATGTGCTTGCCTCATGCTTATGAACATGGAATCTATGCTTCAGAAGCAACATGAAAACATGGGGGCATTTGATATGATCGAACATCTCAAAATGCTCTTCCAAGAGCCAGCTAGGCATGAGAGCTTTGAGACCTCTAAGTCATTGTTTCAGTGCAAAATGTCTAAAGGAAGTCCCGTGGGTCCTCATGTGCTCAAGATGATTGGGTATATTGAGAATCTTGAGAGTTTGGGATTTGCTCTTCAGAAAAAGTTGGCTGTTGATGTAGTCTTGCAATTGTTGCCTAAAAGCTATAGTTAGTTCGTCATGAACTATAACATGAACGACCTTGACAAGTC
>KK901493.1:1860-18760 GCA_000696445.1 Aquilaria agallochum
AGGGAGCGGTAGGACCAACCTCGGCAGAACAATCAGACCCTCTCCAGAAGCAGAAGTATCCCTCGGAGGGACCATCCTCGGGGAATATACTACTGCAAGCGTTAGAGTAACCTCGGGGAGTACGAACAGAGCATTTAAAGAGCCTCTAACACCTCCCCATAAAGTCGCCCTCCAAGTACGTTCTGATACGCTATCACTGGAGCACGCCATCACAAGGACGCATCGACACGACACTCTCGGAATGCCTAGGCTTCTAGCCAGGCGACTTTTACTGAGATAAGTGTCCTTTCATTCCCCGAAAAGCCGGGATCGCATCCCACCGAACACGTGTCGTAATCTGGGACGACCACGTGAGGAGAATGGCTTCTGTTCGTCTCCTTTATAAACGCCCAGGAAGCATCCCAGCCAGGTAAAAAAGTTCTCTTGGAATACACAAAAGAGCACATCATCTAGTCACCTACAAGTGCTAACTTGGGCGTCGGAGGCTCCTTCTCGGAAATACACTCCGAGGACCTCCTAACCTGTGTTTTATGGAGCATTTCAGGTATCCTCCACTGAGGAATCTCCTCCCAAGGTGCTCTCCTCCGTCAGAAGCCCTCCTTACCCGCACAATGGCACACAACGAAGCCGCCGCAGGCCACCACATAGAGAGCAAAAAATAAGACATTGCCTTAGGATTTGATTGCTAGCTTTAGTTCCAATGTGACTTTGGGCTGTATAATTTGCATTTGAAGGAGCTTCGTGTTTTCACAATTAACTCAAATTCCAATTTTGAAGATTTCATTTATGACATGGATCATTTATCAGGTGATACTGAGAACGAAGAAAGCTATTTTGGTTTAGGCCATGTTGATTCTGACCTTTGGCTAGTAGGAACGGACTCAAAGGGGTTGTAATGAGGTGTAAAGGAGTGGTGGCACCACCGTCAATGAGTTTAATGAAAGCCATATAAGAGCCTTCTCTGGCAAAGACAAAGATTAGAGTTGAGATGAACTCAGCTAGGACAACCTTCAAGCCATCGAGGTGGATACCCTCCTCAGGCTGGCTATATGCGATGTTTCTGATCGAAGGGTGGGTGGGTGGACTCCTCAAGCCAGGGTAGCATTTGTAGGTGTATAGTTACGGCAATAAACGCCATTTGCTTCAAGCTATCACATGATCAGCATGCAATGCCATAAAGGGGTAAAGTTTCCCATTTTCACAGGTTTAGGAGTGTGAGCTTGTCCTAGTTTAGGGGGTAAAGTGTTCAGGTCACACAAGTTTATGGACCAAAAGTGCCTTTAGGCCTTTTTTTTAGCCCAGTTTTTGTATTTTGGAGATGTCGGATGGATAGACTCATATCATAAATATGACAAACAACTCATGGATACATTATGATTAGATCTATAATGTATCTGTCACAATAACATGTTATTGCCTAAATATTTGTTTTCAAATGAAATGTTATACTTTGTAAATTCTATCGCACTGGTTCCAAAGAATTTTTTGAGATGTCTAGGAAATGAACAATAAAATGGAGCAAAGAAAATATACTAGAACAAAATATTGTCCGCAGTGGTAAGTGACTCACTTTCCTAAAGGCAAGATATGAAGATGGTAACGGTTTAAAAACAAATTCGTTTATAACAAACCAAATATATTATTGTATTTGTAAAAATTATGAATATTAAAAAAAACGTATTATTATGATCCTTGAGAGACATGACTCTTCAATAACGCACAACTTGCCGATAAAAAAAATGACAACGATCTGCCATGGTCATAACAAATCCAAGATAATATTCTCTCCTCCAAAAATTATTGCAATATATTTTATGTTTGGTAGTCTTAAATTTTTGTAATATTTTCATTTTTAGTAAATTATCTTATAATATTTCACTTCAAATCATCATTTCAATATATATATATTTTTTAACATTCTTGATTTACATGTAAGAAGTTAAAGGTAAAAGAGAAAATAATATATATAAATCTTTCTCCACTTTCTTAATCTCTATGTCAAATCAAATAGTTCATAAGCATTGACGTCTTATTAAGACCTTAAATATATTATTTAATTAAAGCAATAAGAGTTGATTTGACAATATGAACAATAATATAGTTGCTAGTTGCTACATTAACATAAACTCCCCCGTTTCAAAAAAACTGGCTCGTTTACTATTTCTAATAATTAATTTATAATTTTATTTTTTAAAAAAATTATTATAAAAATTTGAATATTTTATATAAAAATGAAACCTCAAATATCATAGTTTCTAAATATTATTTTTATGAATTTTTTTCAATATATATTAATATGAATATGTTCTAGTTAAACTGTAAAAAAAAAAAAAAGGATAAAAGGCTCAATTAATGCTAAATGGAGTGAACGTTTTTTTTTCTTAGCTTGGCCCGTTGAGGCTCTTTCGGTTCGGCCCAAGAAAGCTAAAAAGATCAAACTACAAGATATGACCTATATCTTTCAATGATATTACAGTTTCATTCTCTAAATTTTAGAGGTTTCTGAATTGTCACTAGGTTCCAAAACGTAGCCCACACCCCACATGACACAACCCAAAAAAACTAAATTACCGGAAAGGTCTTATATCTTTGAGTGATACTATACATTACCCTCGTACTTTAAAACATTTCAAAACTCAAAAGAACAATAAAATATTATTCACCAGCTTGGAGCATGCATAGTTTTATGTTTTGCTATATCTTTTCTTTTAACTAATCATTTTAATGATTATGAGCATGATATTGAAAGGGCCAACCCATAAAAGAAACAAACTAAAAAATTGATTGATTTTTTTTCTTATTGTTTTTTTTTTTAATTTTGATCTAACAGTAAAATTACCAACGCTTCTGCTATAGTTCCCTCGTATGGCCCTGAGCAACTTATTTCTTTGCTTCTCTCCCAGTCCGCTCTATGGTTCACTTTTTATTGGGTAGGTTTAGAGGTGTTCAATGTGTCGGGTTGACCCAGACTCAGCTCGGGTCAAACTCGGCCTGGCACGGTCAAACTCGAGCTCAGCCTAGTATAGAACATGCTCAGGAGGTGGCGGGGTGAACATAGGCCTAGAAAAATAGGAGAGCCCAAAATAGCATGGACCGGCCTATTAGTGTGTTTAACCCTAACTGGGCTGGACTGGCCCACAACCCCACCAAGTCGGGCCTGGGCTAGGGCGAACGTTTTCCAGGAGTCGTTGCAGTTTTCAAAATTTTCAAAAAAAAAGGTAAAATAACAATCTGCCCCCATAACAGCTCCAGATAGTTTTTTTTCCCCAGACTTTTTTACCCTCACCCAACAACCACTAACAGCTAGTTTTTAAGGCTTTTTGGGTTTTCTCCTATAAATAGTCAGCCTCATTCCCATACTTCATCACACCAATCCTCTCTTCTCCAATCTCCTACAATATTCTTTCATTCTCTCTACTATCTTTCTCCAAGTTTTTTAATCTTTCACTAATATTTTCTTAATTTCCTCCTAATCATCTCTCAATCTCTTCAATTATTTTCTTTCACTAATGGCTTCATGAGGGAAGAACTCTGACAAGGGTAAGAGTGTTGCCTTCTCTTCATCCAGTACCGGGGTTGGTTCATTTTTGTGATGATGTTTGCTCCGTAAAAACTGAGGCTTGCATTCACAAGAAATTGACAACAACGATCCCAACATCGACATGGTGGCGTATGACCTAGGCCTTGATGATTAACTCTCCGATGATGACGTTGAAGAAATTCCACCGACCCAAGTCGGCACCAAAAGGCGCCAACCAACGCCACAAACGAGCAACTCGAGTGGACTCAAGTTAGGAGCGGGAATTTAAAGGCTTCCGTTTGAGCACATTTTGAGCAAGTTTGGGAAGGCGATACAAGATATGCCAAGTGCAAACATTGCGACAATAAATTTGCACACAAATTGAACTCTAGGACGGGCACCCTCATGCGACACTTGAGCAAAGTCCATGGAGACATCGGCGGCATATCTGGTGGATAAGTACAATTGACAGGCGTTGGGAACTCCAGCGGTACAGGTATTTTTTGATTTAATCCAAAAATTACTAGGTAAGGTTTAATTATTTGGATAATGATTACAAAAAAACTATTTAGACAAGTTGAGGATGAACACTTAAAAACATTCATACAAGAAAATCTAAATCCTACCTATAAAAGAACGTCTAGGCAAACAGCTAGAAGAGAAAGCTTTAAACTGTATAAAGCTAAGAAAAATGATTTGCAAGTATATTTTTTTACTGTTGATCATTGTCTCATCTGTCGTTTACATTTGATATGTGGACATCTCCAATAGGACAAAATTATTATTGCGTCACTGCTCATTGGATAAATAATGAATGAGTTATTAAAAAACAGATCATTGCTTTCAAATGTATGGAATCTGATCATACAGGTTGAAACATTTTCAACTGCATTATCAAAAATCTGCGTGAATTTTTTGTTACTGATAAAGTTTTGTCCATTTCTTTTTACAATGCTTCAAATAATAATTCGACGGTGAGAGAATTAATAAAAGAAGTAAAATCACCATTTGATGAATTTTCATATTCGTTACTTATGTCACATTTTGAATTTATGTATTCAAAATGGTTTACAACAACTACATAACTAAATTGAGTCAATTCGAAATGCTTTATTTTTTGTTAAAACAAAAAATAAATTGGCTCGTGAATTTAAAATGTTTTATATTGAAAATGAGGTGAATTTTTCTTGGAAAATGTTTAAAATCGATTGTCCCACTCGATGAAACTCAACATTTGAAATGTTAAAAAACGTTTAACCATGAGCAAAAGAATCTTTTGACTTGCTTTATAAACTCAAAAGTGCAAGGCAACTGACTAACAAACGAGGTTTAGGAAAAATGTTTTAAATTAATTAAGTTGTTAAGATATTTGCAAGGCAACAAACTTTTTCTGTGAGGTTTATTACCAAAAAATGCACCAAGCAATGTTATATTTTGTAAACATCGTTTATGTTTTCCACCAATATAAGAACGATGAGTTTTTGTAACCAACTGTTGAAGCAATGCAAAAGAAATGACTTAATTATTTTCAACAAATCCCATAAATTTATCTTGTTGCATGTACATTAGATCAAAATATCAAAATCAAGAGTTATCTGCAATTGTTAGAAGCATACTATTATACATATTTAGATTAACCATAAGTTTCTACACTTGCTATTTCTGCTGAAGCTGACCATAATTTGAGAAAGTTATACAAATTCTACTCTGTTAAGCATTATGATAAGGTTAGGTTATCCGATCCAATACCCGCCAGACATTCCACCTCCTCATCATCATTAAGGTTGAACTCATCGGCAAATAGCCTCAAACGACCAAAACCTATAAACTCGGGATTAGCGGAATGGAATGATTACCTTTTTACTTCATTTGAAAACAATAAGAAAGACATCATTGAGTGGTGGAAGAACAAAAAAGAAATATTCCCGATCTTATCCATACTGGCACAAGAGATCTTAATAGTTTCGGTCTCTACTTTCGCTTCCAAGGCTGCTTTTAGTGCGAGGAAATGAGTGATGTTGGAGAAACGAGCAAAGCTCACACCTGAGGCCGTTAAAGTTTGTGTCTGTAACCGGGATTGAGCTCTTACTGCTCTTAGGAAGCAAAATATAAAAAGCTCATATGATAAGGTCCCTTCTGATGATAATCCACAATAGTAGATTGTAGGTTTTCATTATAATTTAAAGAATGTAATAGATCTAATTATGTTGTTAAGCACAGATCTTAATTTTTACCTTCTCTTTTTTTGTTTTTTGCCTGGAACGTTTTATCATTTTCAAGTGTAAGGCACGTTCCAAAATTATGTAAGTGACATTTGGCTTTTTCATTAATAAAATTTACACCGCCAGTGGTGTTTCTTATATAAAAAATATATATAATTCATAAAATTACTCACAAAAAATGACTGAAAACATGTTAAAACAAAATTTTAAATAATCTGATAAACTTGACCCAGCTCGAACCCGATCCAACCCAGCCTGGGCCTAGACACACCCCGCTTATATGCAGGCCGTGCCTGGGTCCAAAAAACCCAACCCAGGCCCGGCCGGGTCAGCCCACTGGCCACAACTGGGCAGGATCTCATGTAAACCAATGCTTGATAAACCCTTGGTTTGGTCCCTAGATTTTTTCTCCTACCAACTTAATCTCCGAACTTTCTTATCTGACACTTGAGCCTCAATTACGCTTTTCCTTATTTTGAATTAAATGCTAATAACTCATTTTCATTGATTCTTGACTTATTACATCTTTACAAAGTGCTATATCAGTACTAGTTCGAAGTTTAAAAACATACAAGCCCATTTGTATATAGACATGTGAGCACCAACACATTTAAACACGTAGAAGACAAGTACATAAAAATCTTTGCGATGTGAAAAACCCTAAAAGAAAGAAAAGGTCTTGCAAAACCAACAGAATATAATAATCATCTACATTACATTGTTAGAAAAAACATGGCCACAAGATAAATCATCATAAAATTCTCTTAACTATTAATGTTATTTAAATACTCCATTTTACAAGCAAACTACTAATTTAAAAACTACTAACAAACAAAAGTTAACAAGTACGTGGTCCCTCAAAGTTAGAGAGATGAACAGAAAATGCCAAAAGATTGCAGCCCACCACATTTTAGCCATTCATTTCGCGACGCTGAATTCTGCCCCATTGAGAGATTGATCATTTTGTGCACATCTCTGAGCATGAGTCCACACAGCCAGCAACTTCCTTTTCACCTGCAACAAACCCCAAATCCACAGAATATAGATAGAACATTCATTTCAGAATGACACCGATTGATTAGATTTTTTATAACTTCATATATAATGAAGTTATAAAAAATCTACTTCTTATATTCATCCTTTTAGCCTAGTTACATGTTTAAAACATTGTCCTCCATGTTGGGTTAATTACACACATTAATTGACTCTATCTTTTTAATTATATTTTTGTTCTAACTCCAACTTAGACTCTACCATTAACGTGATTAAAAGGTTCCGTTCTTAGACTTTTTATTTTTATGAACCTCGTTATATTTGATTAAAAAAAATGACTCATCTGCATATAACTATAGGGATAAATGTCAGTTTTAATTCAGGCTCATTTTGGCAATATCATATATAACAAACATCAGATTTTTGGCAATTTATGCAATTAATGAATAGCAAAGATCACTCCTCCAAACCTCTAATGGTAAAAGCAACGATTGACAACTTTTTTCCAACCTTTAGCGCAAAGTGCTGAAATTCATGTCAAACGAGGCCACAATATCTTTCTATCTTAAATAAAACGTTATTCTTTTTGTGAGGAATGGAGCAAGTTACTTACGAGGGTCTTGTCTGGAGCTGAGGTTGGAGCAAGAATACAAAGCACAGCCGAGTTTGCAGAAGTAGAAGATTTGAGTGGTGGCTGTGGTGGTGGTGGGAGCAGCAGCAGCAGCAGCAGCGTCCAAGGGATTGGAGGGTGGGATGATGCAGTCCTGCAAGCATCTGAAGGTGCAGGTGAAGAGAGAGTTGGTGGGGATGATTGCGCACAAAAGGAAGCAAGCGCCGTAGCACTCCTGGAAAGACATCGCCGCTGCCTGGTAATTCGCCAGCAACAACACCACGTAACAAATTACCGCCCACCTCTTCACTTCTCCATCTTTCTCCATTTTGTTTTTCCCCTCTCGATGGTTATCTTTTTCTGTTCCATCTCTCTGTCTCTCTATCTCTGTCTCTATAGGACGAAAGTTCACGTGTAAGGCTACTGTTCTAGATGGCGACAAAGACTTGCACTATTAGATCAAGTGATGCAACAACAATGAATAATTTTAGGAAGCTTCTATAAAAACTATACATATCTGTGAAACGAAGGCTTGAGTTGAAGCTTCTGTAAAATCTACCAGCAAGCATGTATGGCATTTACGGTGACGGACCATTATTGTTATGGATTATGTAGCACTTAATATAAGGACTAAATTCTTTCCCTTGAAAAGAAAACGAACAACTCTCTTCAATTTGCTCTATCTGGACCTCCTTGTACTTTTTCCCGGGACTGATGTTCCTTTCCCGTCTGCAGGTCTCATCCAGCCATGGAATAACTGCTGCTCCACTAAAAAGCTTTCCTCCTCCAATAGCTCAGACTCAAGAGTTCAACTTAGTGTCATGTTATATGCAAATTTTCTGTATTTCATAGTATCTTTCATAAAAGTTGGGTTTCTCTAATGGCAGGGCAAAAGAAAAAGCGTCTCCAGTCGAATACCAGTAACAATCACCATTCACAATCATTATACCCTAGCTATTTCAGAAGCTGGACACATGAAGACCCGGCCAAAAACTTTTACAACGATTAAGCTCCATCAAGGCATCAGCCACTCCAAGCTCTCACCGGTGTTTGAAAGAAACAGGCTTTGATTGTAAGATTACCATTAGAATCTGCTATCTAGAACTCGAGAAAAATTGTCATGAACCACATTTTAAATTAATCCATAGTCAATCCGATACATGTGAACAGAACCAAAATCGAACAGCTGGCAATTATCCTTGAGATTCGGCACCATTTGTGGTTGCATCCATGGGCTCACCTGCTGCTTCATCTTCTTTTTCACCCTTTTTACCTGCAACAACACTTGGTTCAAAACAAGAATTGATACCACAAGAAAATACGACATGAATGGTTTAATCTAATTATCCCATCCATGCACAAGTTACCTTTCTTCTTTTTCCCGCCACCTTTCTTCTTCGTCTTCGTGCCCAAAGCCAACCAAGCTTTGATTTCAGGATCATCAACTGCTTTTGCTGGTTGAAGTTCCTGCAAGGGGTGTGATGTGATCTGATCTGAACCATTGGGCATAAGTAATACAGTGAATTTGATGTGTGCCACGTAATCACCTGGAAAATGAAAACAAGAATCAGTAAAGCTGGCAAGCAATCTAAGAGTGTGCAACTTGACAAACATAGCCCACTTCCATTATGTTACCAGGCTTCTCATGAAGGACAGGATATGCCTGCAAAAGCTCATGATTCACACATTCAACCAATCCTAGACGAGCTCTTTTCTCTTCCAATGACCTACAAGGAAGCAAATCCATTGAACTACTGATAAACATTGAACAAAACAACTTCATAAGAAACGTAAAAGCATGAATGCATGAAAAACCTTGCAGTGAATGGCATGATAGGAAATTTCTGGCTTATCTCGCTGAAAATAAATCTAGAAGCTTTCATCTTCAAGTGATAATTCTTGTCAACAGCTCTCTTGTAGATGGTAGTCTGCTTTTCATCCAACAGCTTTGGCTGCAAATTATCAAAGAGACCTCTAGTACACATCAACATGAAGGTTGGAGGCAGCAATAGGGTTGATAGAGATAGGGACGTGGAATCACCTTGCCATCCCCTGTGCTTGTAACTATATCTATTGCATAAACTTCATTATCCTCGAATTCCGCATCATCAACTCTAGTTTCAGGACCAGAGACATTCAGTATAACCTTGTTCCCATCAATTACAAACTGCTTCATTTGGTGGCTAAGAACACCTTCAACAATTTTGCAGTCATAAGCAGCAGCTACCTTCTGGATCGCATCTGTCACATCTTTGTTCTGACAGAAAATGGAGACACAAAAATTAGATATCACATCGAAGGACCAAATAACAGAACCAACAAACCCACATCACCAGTTTACAGAGTAGGCAACATAGCAACAGGAAATCAAAAACCCATTTTTTTTTATTAAATACACTTGATTCCCATTGAAGTTTCTAATACAAAACTTTTCTGCTGTACAAAACAATTTCAAATTTGGAGAAGTATAGTGCACACCTGAATGATTATCATGCCCAGAAAAAATAATAAAAATAATAAGATATGAAAGAAAAGGTCAAAGAAGAAAAGTTAAGATTAAGTATCCTGACCAATCAGCATAATTTAAACACCGATCACTGCTCTAACACTCGAACAGGGAAATATGGTATCCTCAATGCATTTACATTTGAAATCTCTTTAGAGCAGCATCAAAGATGAGAGCTCTAGGGAAAAGAACATTGCAACCAAAGAGCTCCCTCCATCTGTTTGAGGCAACCAGACATGATAACTGTCAGCGTAACTATGACTAACAGAAGCTTCATTGGAATTCATCCATAGCCAATAATTGCTTTCCTCACATAGAGATCATGTCATCCCCTTAAACCTGACTGATGTCAACACCAACCAGTAAAATGGGAGGGGGGCGTAAAAAGCAACCATGACCAGACGGAGCTGTGGTATGATCATGATATTCGAGTCACCGATGCTGTCAATTTCGTAGTAGAACATTTCCACTACAAAAAGGTTGCTTTGAAGACTTTGAAGATTGAAACTCAATTTTTAATTAAGAAGGCAGAGTTTTTAAAATCTGATTTCGTGTAATACAGTGGAAAAATATGTACGCCGCACAGGAAACAGGATTCATAACAAAGATGCTCTGAACCAAAGGCAGGCTAGTGCAGGCCATGACAATATTGGCAACAGGGAAAAGAGGAAATCAAAAAGGAAAAGATCTCCTCGGCAAAGTTGCCAGTGCTTAAAACCCATCAATGGAACTGTTAGGAGTTTCATAACATGCTCAGAAAACTAAATTCAAATGCTTAAGATAAGAAACATACCCCTATCAGAGTAACTATGACATAAAGCATCATATGGATATCAATCCATAGCCTATCAAATGGTTCATCATTTAGGGGAAACAATGAAGCCTAAATTGTTATTCAACTTGCTAAATCAAGAACAGGAGCAAAACATGATCTCTCTTCAGAACAATGCATAAAAAAATTCTAAGATGCAAGTATAAACATAAAACAATTGGTAATCCAATTTTATGCTTGCATCATAAAAATATTGTGTTACCAATTGTTTTATGTTTATACTTGCATCTTTGAATTTTTTTTATGCACAGTTCTAAACAGAGATTTGAGAACATGTTTTGCTCCCATTCTTGGACCACGCAATCATTTCTAAAGAAATCCAACGAAGTCACACTTCTCCTGAGAAATGTTTGGTGTCCAGAGGTGTTTGCTTCAAATACTTACGGTATGAAATAATGCTAATTGTAAGCAAGTTCCACTTAGTACCATGTGTAAAAAACAAGCTTACCTTCTTCCCAGGCCTTACAAGCCTCAAAGCCACCTGAGCTGCTGTATTTGCTGCAGCTAAAACATCAGCTTTCCTCCCCGTGATTGGTCCATCTTGAAGAACATGAGTATGCGCCACTACTGCTATAAAGCCATCAATGTGACAACCGATGTCACTGCATTTCAGCAAATCATCTTTACTCATAAGCTCAAAACACCTATCATGAAATGTAAGTTTCTCACATGAATCACGAATCCAACTTACATCTTCAGGATATCCCCTCCTTCCAACACGGAGTCATCACTAGCCAACGGGGAGAAATGGCAGACGGTGTGGTTTACAGAAATGCAAGTGGGGAAGGCAACACCCCTTTCAATCTTCCTCTTAACATTCTTGTACACGTTGCCTGTTTGCCTGTATATGCAAACATCAATCCATTACAAATAATGTCTTCATGTTCAATCAGAAGCACACATCGAAAAACATGAGCATATTAAGAAAGACAAGAGCTTACTCTCGAATAAAAGCATCTCCTTTCTCACAAATGTCAACAATTTTGGTTTTGGGCTTACATTCTTTCAACACCACTTGCAGAGCCTCTACACAACAGTCCAAACAAATCAAACCAGGAACCAAAATAACAACTCAAAATCTACAGAAAAATGATTCACAAGCCATAAGAAGAAAGTCCAAAACCATTCAAAAAAGACCAAACTGGTTAAGGGGCTTACTGTTGACAATCTCGGCTGCGGTCTTGTATTTGGTAACAACTTCAGGAGACGTGAGATCCAATTCCCTCTCCTCCCTTTCCTCGTCCGACATGGTTTGGCAGCTGGCACAAATCTACCGACTCCTGAAAGCCTCCGAAAAGATCAGCACCGATTAACAAAGCAGCAAAGAAGCGGCGAGTTGTGAAGAATAAGCGAACGAAACAAAAACTTACGAGAAACAGAAATGGCCTGCGACGCACCAAGCTGAGGATTAGGGCTTTAGCGTAGCGATGAGAGTATGGCGGTCACAGTGGTGGAGCTTAGGGTTAGCTATTGCGGCAGCGGGCTCCTATATAGTATCAAGAAAATTGGCTACGAGCTCTTCTAACTAGGGTTATTGCTTCCTAATTTTGCCCTTTTCACTCCTCTAATTTTTCCTCTGCCATATTTAGGGACAGTCCGGATTATCTTTTATTTGGATAATAGAATAGTTATAAAAAAATAATTTGTTGAATAAGGAATAACCATAGAACTCGGAAACAATTTAACATTATTCTTATATAAAATGATTACATATTAAAACTTTACCTTTAGGAAATTTAACATTTAATTTTGAAGTATTTATGTAAAAAAAATATTTTTATTAATTTTGTATTTAATCCAACCTGAAAAAAAGGAATGGAGAATAGAATAGTTATAGAAAATAACTTTTTAAATAAGGAATAACTAGAGACCTAGAAAATTTATTTATTTATTTTACGCAGAAAATAAAACTAAAGCTAAGAGATAAGGGACAAGAAGAGTGAAACAACAGCTTCATGCATTGGAATAACACACCGACGTAATATGACTACTAATGAGTAGTAATCCAATGACTCCATTAAAAGGGAAATTCCTTGAGCTAGTCTAGCTAGGGAAATGCTTAGGTCCACATTTCCTCATAAGGTTGCAGTTACCTGAAAACAATCGGTTAAAATTGTAGTATTAGTTAAAGACATTGAAAGAACAAATCGAACAGTACCTTGGACAATGAAAAGCTCCACTTGGAGGGCTGATTCATAATTTCTCTAGCTATACCCACCTTTGACTCTTGGGGGAGGTTTAGTCCCCATCCATAACTAAGTTGCAGTCCCTAGATTAGATGATTGTTGCCGGGACCACCAAATACAATGATATTAGGAGTTGATAAGGGCCTAGTCCATTTGCTTTTACCCAAATATGGGAAAGAGGATTTAAAGAATAGGAATTTAAGAACGAAGCCTAGAGGATAGAATCTTTTGATGAAGTTAATAGCTGCATAAGATCATTCATTCGAGAAATGAAGGACGTAGCACTAAATTAAACATTACAGAAAACTGCCTCATTTTGTCCTAACTATATAGTCCAAATAGTTCAAATCATAAAGAAAAGCCAATCTCTTTGCCATTTGCTCCAGGTGGTTAACAGATTCAAAAGTCAGTATTCAAAGGAAATGGTTTAAGCAGACAAATGATCAACTAAAAAATGCCCTAAATTTCCTTAGTATTTTGACAACCCCAGAACAAATAGAAAGACATTTCTTCTTGCTAATTGCACCTTTGGTATA
This sequence comes from Aquilaria agallochum, assembly GCA_000696445.1. NCBI lineage: Eukaryota > Viridiplantae > Streptophyta > Magnoliopsida > Malvales > Thymelaeaceae > Aquilaria > Aquilaria agallochum. The sequence continues at coordinate 15,266 of KK901493.1, forward strand.
AGGATTAACAACACCCCCATGAAAAGCTAAATTTGTTGACGTTGAAAGGGCATTCAAAAGACAACTTCAAATGAAGAGTTTAAATTTCCGAGAAAGATTTAAAGCCTAAAGCCTTTTGAGGACAAAAAGAAAGAGAATCCTAAGAAAGCTCATTACTGCTATACTGCATTCTATAAGGGTTAGCTGTATTGGATCAATTGAGTAGTATAACCCTTTTTAGACAAATATTGATGTTATACTTGTGCTCTGACTGACTGACTATTGAGGATTTAATTACTAAGCCCATTACATGTTTAGCAAAGCTAAGGACTATTTTGTACAGGACTAAGAAGTCTTGGGCTGAATGTTAATTGAAATAGCTTACATGTAAAATGGGTGAAGGTTGGGGGTTTAATTGACAATGAAGAAAAAGCTGAAGTAATTTATTGAGAATGTTTGTACTTAGTAGGAAAAATGGACTTGACCGAACACAAGTGGAGAATGGGGACTCAATTAGAAACTAATGGAAAAGTCAGGAACTAACTTAAAGATTGACCCCCATTTAGATATATTGCTGATCAAGTGTTAAGCTCTGCATTCGCTCGCTCGTTGTTGAATTTGTTAATAATGTTGACGTCTCAAAATATTGTTTGAAAAAGTACACATACCAAAGGAGTGAATTACCAGGTAATAGAGGTTTTTTATTTGTTAAAGGTTATGATTCAACAATTAAGAGAAGTTTCTTAAATACTAAGTACATCGTTTAATTCGAGCAATAGTAGCAAGATTTTGTTGTTCTCTTAATGTACAGGAATGGTCTGCATGGTTCATGGAACTAGAGTAAAGCAATGAATAATGGCGGCAAGATATGGAAAGGAGTAGGCCCAGGCTATATAATGTGGGATGCTAACTTGACAATTAAGGTTGAACATTATACAAGAACTCAAAACCAACTTTTGGGAGGTAAGAAACATGAACCGTCTAGCTATTATTACTAATCAAATTGTGTGTTAGAACAACAAACCAATGCATGTTCATGGAAGAGGTTAGAAAGTCATGTGACATTTGAATTGGTATGGATGATCATGGTTTTTTGGTGGGGGATTATTAAACCGTATGTCCAAAAATGGATTGTGACTTGGTTTGCTATAGGAATCAAATTGAAGCCAAATTAAATCTGGTGATGGCAAGCATATGGGGATTATGCATCCGGAGCACTCTGTTAGGCCTTCTGTTGCTGATTGCTAGAGTTATCTGTCATGTGCTTTGCTTTTGTTAGTCGATGGTTCTTGGTGGCTTTTAGCCTCATACTGAATTGCATGCTTGATTGTTCTGTTATTGTTATGCTTTATTTATTGTTTTATGGATAATTGTTTATGCTTGATGTCTTGTTATTTTTGTTGTTTCTTTTCAGTTATGTTATGTTTTATTTCACTTGTTTGTATATTTGCATTTGCTTGTCATTCTATTTCCGTTTCAGGTTTTGGTTGGTCATTTTGAACTACTATGACCAACAGTGTTTTTTACTAGTTTTTTTTTTTTTACAAAACTCACCTCATACTACTCCATCTATCCCAAAATCTTTGCTCTATTTGATTTTTTGTCGTATTTTGACTTAATTTTTTTCATATTATTGTTTGTTAGAAAAAAATAAAAAAATAAATATTTAGAAACTACATGTCTTGATTTATCATTTGTATGCAAAGATTTTTCATTTATATATTAAAATGTTGAAAATAAAAAATCATAGATTAATTGCTGAAAACAAATGGAGCAAATATTTTGGGACGGAGGGAGTATTATTTTTCAGATATAGCTATTATGGCTAGCAAATTGAAATGATAGGTTGTGCTGAGTTTTCTTCTGGAAGTGAGGTTTAGATCAAAGTCCTAAACATGAGGATTATTAACCTTGAATTCCTATGGATATACTTACTTAACTTCTAAGTTAGGGATCAGTTTTGTATTATGTTTTTCTCCTATTCAAACTAATTCTATAAACTGGCTTACGTAACATACAAGTGTTAGTTTTGTATAAAATTGGAATTTCTGAAATTAACGGTGTATAAATCCATTTATATATAACAAGCTTGTATGTGATATTTTCAAGTTATTTTTCAAAGCTTCTAACTAAAACAGGCCAGAGCCCTATTATTTACACACATGGTTTGGGATTAGTTAGGATTGTCCATTAAATTTTCCTTATATTTCAACCTTTAAGCTTCTCTGAGTATGTGTCGGTAGAGCAAAGTGTGACAATTAACCTGATGAATTACCTTCCCAATGGACATAATCATGCCCCATGATGTTTGATAAGGGGATTATACTAATGATAAGCTAGATAATTTGATGATTGAAAATAGAGCTAATGAGGTCACGGTTCTAACCCTGATTTTGCCCTACAACCAGATTCGAGACTTTAAGCTAGGACAGTTCATTTTAAGTTAATTTTAATACATTATTTTCATTTAAAAGCCTTTCCAAATTGTCTCATTCTTTTCTTTTTACTAAACTTTGGGTCTTCATTTCCTTAGGTTTAGGGCATTTTAGGCCAATGGTTCTAAACTACTACCACTTTTACCATCTAGGCAAAATAATCATTTCACCTAGAATTCAATTCCACTTAGTTCCTTTGGTTAAATGAGCTTCAAAACCTATGATATTGACTATTACATTATTTTTTATAAGGGTTACCACTAGTGATCTCAACCCCAAAAAGTTGCATCTTAATTATTTTTACAAGAGAAAAATGGTAAATTGATATTTATCTCACAATCAAAATGAAATCTATGTATCTTCATTATAGATGAATGTGATTATTTTCCTAATTCTACATCGAATCATGAAATGAAAATTTGGGGTGCCCTTCACCCCACTAAATTACTAAAATACCCCTAAAGGTCTTTTTAGCTAGTTATGACTAAAAATCACTCAAACCCTACTCACTATATGCTTGGCTTGCATAATTATGTTCAATTAACTAAGAATTACTTTGTAAATCAAGTCTTACTTGTCTACAACAGCTAATGTACCCAGAGGGTTGTTACATGGTGAATAATGAATTTTGGAGCATATGAAGGGCAACTTTGGTGTGCTTGCGGTTGATGAATCTAAAAGTGTGAAAGAAGTTTTTTTAGTTAAGATTCTTATAAATTGATGGTTGCTTGCAATGAAGGATGAGTTGAATTACATGAAGCTAACAAGGTTTGGGAACTTGTAAATCCACCTTAAGGTTGAAAGGCCATTAAGAACATATAGGTTCTTAAGGTTAAGAGGAATATTGATGGTACTATTAAAAGGTAAAAGGCACAATTGATTGGAAGGGTATACACAAAAAAAAAAAAAACAAGAGTGTAGGTTACAATTACGCCTTCTAACCTATTATGAAGTTCAATTTCTTTAGGTTGATACTAGCCAATTCTTACACATCATGATTTGAGTGAAGAGATCTTCATGGAACAACCCAAGGGTTTCATTGTAGATGAGTAAAAACACAAAGGATGTTGATTAAAAAATC